>OX183132.1:36937322-36967322 GCA_945261195.1 Cryptosula pallasiana | reverse complement strand
TCTACAAAAGACAGAGCACAGAATGGTAGCCAGAGGCAGGTGAACGTTATCTACAATATGCTTTTATCATAATCACACAAACATACCCCTTGTTTTAGACATCTACCTTCCAGTTTCTCTGACCAAGGTAATGGGAAAATTCTTTACCAGCTATTTGCTAAGATGGATCGGATTGGAAACGTCTTTGATGACAAAGCAAATCTTCCCATAATCCTTTGGAATCCTCCTCGAGTTGATCTGAGGGCAAATATGGTTGGTGGTATATTTTTCAGTGACACTAAACAAATGCTTGGGGATTTAAACAAAAGCTTTTAAAGAATTCATTTTTTTCTAGCAGCGTAAGTCTTTTGCACCACTCCGTTTTTCACTATTCAAATTTTATGTTACTTTTTATAATCCTATATGCCAGTAAAATATAAAAAAGATGTAGGTAGTACCTCCAAAACACAATGTCCACCAAGAAATGGTACAAACCTGATTGCAACGTTTTGTGAAGTTCACACTAGCATTTATATTAAGACAATTTTCAGAACAAATATTTGGTTAGAAACTGCATGTTTTGCTATATTTCTGTCACATGAAAATTACCAGAATATAATTAGTTTATTTTTTCACATTGCACCAACCAACTAGTATTTTTTCTCAATCCGATTCAATAACATTTCCATTATTTCTACCTAAAGGCATCATATACATGGTTGAGAGTGCATGATATTGTAGTGAAATTTTTTGTACAACTATTTCTATCCGCCCCCTGTACTCCTTCTTTTGTCCTACACCCCTGCCACCCTTTTTCCCTCCCTTAGACAACATTATATCCACAAAAATGGCTTCACAAGTTCCTAGTACCTTTCCTTGGCTATTAGAAGAAATATGTTCCTGTTCCTGAAATACACCCTGTCTTCCAGGCTCCTCTCCCAACCTGAACTCTATGAAACTCCCAAAGTCCTCGCATCCACCCTCCTTCTGCCTACTTCTCAGATCGGTGCCCTCTAGAGCAACAAGAAGTTATTTTTGAATTGTTGATCAATGGTAGCAGTTGATATAATTTCTGCCTTGGAGACAACACCAGAATGGAAAAACAGATGTATTTTGGTACTCCCTCCTCCCCCTTCCTTCAATCAAATATGGGCAAACACAGTTTCAATGACTCTGGGAAGATCAAGAACCCCTTTATCCCATGTTAAGGACCCTTTCATTTTCCCAACCACCACTAGTAACCCGAATGTTCCCCCAGCCCTACACACTCCCTCTTTTAGCATTACTGAAACCCCCACACCTCTTTCATCCACCAGTGATGTTATACAGGCCTCCCTTGAGATTGTAAAAATTATAGTACAAGCCCTCAAAGTTGACCAGCTTTTCAAGATGATGTAGAAAGTGACAGGAACTTGTTGTGGTCACTAGGCATACCACTGCTCAAAAATGCCACTGGAGAGGTGTTCCCAGTAGCTTATGGAGTTCCATGGAGTTTGACTCCCATGAAGCTCGATCCTCATGGGAAACTGGTCAGCCAGAAGGCTACAGCTAAGTAATACCAAAGGAAAACACGAGAAAAAAGGTTAAAAAATTCCTAGTAGAAGTGGAGGCGCCCCCTATTTCCAAAGATCTGAAAATAATGAACAAACAATAAAGTAAGGAGGCTGCCCTACCCCTTCCCTCCTTCTTTAAAATTTCATCAAGATCTAAAAGACTTTGTGGGGTAATACCCTCCCAAAGATACCTCCCTTTTCCCATGATGAGTGTTTATCCCTGCTAATGTAATACCAACTTGAAACCTCTGAATTGAAAAACGATAAAAACCAGACGATCAGTGCAAGACTGCAGCTGTTTGATGCAAGCCTGCTGTCAATTGTTAATAGCCAATTCCGAAACCTTTTTTTTCAGCAGATAAATGTGGTTTGCTGCGTTGGATAATCTTTACAATCCTTTGGAAGGTATCGACATGCCCAAACCTTGGCAAACACCTGATAGTGCTTTAGATCTGAAAATAGTCATCCGCTTTTATGAACGAAATTAGTTTCTGTCTGCTATAAGCTGTCACGTGAAGTCGCCCTTATAGTAAAATTCGTTTTCCAATTTTTTCTTCTTTACCCCTGTACACCCTTCTTTTGTCCTACACGTCTATCACCTATTTTTCTAGACACCCCACAGCTGCAAAAACCACCCCACCAGTTTCTAATACCTTCCTTCCAATGGTTATTAGAACGACTATAATCCAAGCAAAACAGAGCCTGACATCACTCCTCCCTCACTCTTCAAGTCCCCCCTACCCCAGCCTCAACTCTATGAAACCACCACAGCCCTAGCAGCCACACGTTTTTCCTTACTCCCAAATCATGACCCTCTAGAGCAAATAGAAGTTCACTTTCTCCCCTGTTAATGATTGCAATTGATGTTATTTTTGTTTAGGTTATCTCACCTCAGTTACACAACTACCTAGAAGTAAATTAACTGACAATGCCAGGATTGAAATGAAAACCCTGTGCAAACAGACTCTATAGAAATGGCATACATTTGATTCAAATATGCCTGTTTGCTGTGAGTCGACTAATGGCCATTAGTTCAACTGCACTTTTGCTCTATAAAAAAAAGCTCTCTACTTTTTACTATCAGTTGATTGTGAGCTTTGTTAAGTGAATGTTCTATTTTATAACTTTGCAGTTTTCATACATTTTAAAATTCATATACATTTACCATTGACTATTCTGTCTGGCCAGCTAGTTCGGTTGCACCTGGAGGTTGGTCAAGCCTAGGTCAAGTCATTGCCAAATCTAGGTAAAACTTAGGCTGAGTTTAGGTATAGCCTCGATTGAGCAGAGAACTAGTCAAGATTGAGTGTTGTAAAAAGCAATTTAATTCATACATCAACCAGTAATTGTTATTATTTTTCATATTAAAATTATTTTCACTGCACAGGCCTGAAGTTTATCCACTAATGCAGAGTGTAGTAGCTAGAGAAAAGGCTGCAATTCTCTACAATACATTAGCAGAATCACCACATAAAAATCCTTCTTTTCACTTTTACATACTCATGAATAAATTTATAACAATTACAGAGTGAAAAAACAGATAAAGCCTCCTTCAAAAATATCTCGCATACCTTCAAACTCTGTTAAGCGTCAAAAAATTTCATTCTTTTCAGTATTTCTGTTCTTATTTTTTCACACTAGGCAGCAAAACTGTTTAGGAGCAACTGTGCAATCCCTAATTTCATTTTAAACCCTTTTTGCTGAGACCGGCAATTTTTCAGCTTGGCCCATGGATCATTGTTCATTTCTTTGTACATTTTCTGCTAAGGTCTAAGATAATATTAGACAAGCACTGTACAAAATCTGCCCCAGTCGCATTCTTATGTATTTATGTTATTCAACATTTGCTGTTCTACAGCATATTCATTGAATTGATTTGCAATGAAACTGTATTTTTTCAGGCAACTCTGCTTGTGTAAAATATATCCGCGTGTCGTCAAACATGCGGCTAAATTGCTCAAAATATATTTTATAGGAGCCTGTAGAAAGAGAAGAAGAACACACGGACTGCTGTCTTTGCTGTGCTTCTGGTCCAGTTATTGTGTATGCGACTTTCAATAGAACTGCAATCAGATCGGGCTCAGGTAGGTTTACGAGATAGGTTCACTTTCAATGAATTAAACCTCAACAGGCTTAAAACTCTTTTTGTAAATTATTTATCAAGATTGACTTTGAGAGTATTTTATCTGAATAACTTTATTTATAAATCAATGAGATGAGGGTGTGCAATTTAGAAAAACAGAACCGTTGAAGTACATGATTTAAAAATATCGGTTTACAGACTACACTCAGGCGTGAGTGTAAATAGTATATACCAATCTATTCAGTGGCAGATCCAATCAGAATTGTTGATGGTTTTTAGGTCAGCGATCCTTGCTGCATTGCACAGTTGTATTAAATACTAACTTTAAAACCATGGTTCGTATGCCAAAAGGAATGAATGTTAACATTGCTAGGAAAAGACATAAAAAATTGTAATGTTTCATTGTAACAAAAATTTATTTCGGGCCTGTTGGTGTTAATCCTTAAAGGTGTCAAGGTTCATTTCAGTCATGCCTGATTTCATTTCTGTCGGCATTCGTTCCAGTCCAAACTCGTTCCCATATCTGTTTATACCAACCTAAAGTAAACTATGTTAAAGAACTTTAATATTGATATCAGCATAATCTACTACCTGAAAGTGAACTACGATAAAACGCAGATGGCAATCTTGTCCCACGCTAGAGCTTACTCCTATGCAGGGTGCCAGTATACACTATAGTGATTATATGAAATACTATTTTCAATGGATTGAAAGAATACTGAAAAGTTGAAGAAGAACAAAAAACACGAAACCAGATTTAATGTGATTATAAAGATGAACCAAATTTCTATGTTTGCCAAGTTTCTATATACTTTCCATGTTATTTACAAGTTTCCATTTCCATTGGTGGTCACCCAGCTACCAAGGCAAGAACTAGGGAGTCAACAGCTATTACTCGGTTTACTTGGTTTTCCAAATCAGTTGGAGTTAACTTAGTGATGTATAAACAAATAGTATGTGCGTTCAAGTGCATCGATAAAATAAATATGACAATGATGAGATAGAGATTGGCTCATAGGTTTAATAAAAGTGATAATGGTTTCTAATTAACAATTATTCTTTGCTCATGATATTAATATGGCATTACTAATCAAACAATAAATTAGATTAATAGTTTTCTGAATAATTTAATTTGTTTAACAGTAGTAGCAACATATCATTATTTATTTGGTGCATAAACAAATATAGTATAAATGAAGATCATTGTCATCATAATGTGAAAGAAAACATTTGGGATAGCGGGTGATGGAGATTGAGGTACTTATTATGGCTTCAATAGTGATACACCAACTTCAAAAATTAACAATATGTATTATGCTCGCAGGATGGGATTTGTACAGCATTGCAAATGGAACATAATGATTGTACCAAAAACTCTGCCTGTTTTTAGCTGCGCTGCAAGAAGCAAATGGCTTCCATAATGTTTAAACCAAGGCTTTCTTACCCATTTAAAGAAAAATGCAAATGGCAAATTGGGATAGTCCAAGAGGCCACACTACAAACAAATGTAACATACTTTCAGCTTTCAGTGATCTTTATACGAGTCTCTTCCACCTAATGTGACAATAGAAAAACAGGCTAACAGTAATAAAACCAATGCACTAAGTATCAAACTTGAACACGCTCTCATAAAATGGTGACAATCATCAAAATATTTTTGCAGTTTTTTATAAGAGAAAATAAGAAACAGAAATAGAAATTGTTTTTTATTTTTGCTGCATTCAGAGGCAGTAAAATTACAATCCTCTTCTGGCTGCATGTTCAATGGCTAGCTATTTGCGTAAGAGGATTCCACTGACAGAATTCAAGCGTAAAGGAATTCTCTTTCACAACTAGATAATGTACTTATACACGGTATAATTAACTTTGTGAAACCTATTATACTTTCGGCTATGTTGGATATAATAATATTTGAAATTTTAGAAAAACAAGTTTATTAAAAATTATTCTTTGCCTCAAAAGGCAAAGAGGCCACAGATGATCTAGCGAAATTCCACTGTGGCCTTCACAAGGGAAGTTTAAAACGACTGGTGTAGACCAATCAAATGCAATGCTGTAATAGGTCAAACTGACCATAACAATCTAATATATACAACCCTATGATACACAGTGCCAGAGATTAAACAAATAGAAGGTCTAGTTGCAGAAGGCAGAGTCTCCAGCTGATAAGTAATTAATCTGGCTCCAAAGTTTGGCCTCGCTTACTTTTACGGCTTCTAGTTCTTATAAATTTTGGATAAAGGGTTCTGTATATTTGGCATCAGTTAAGTTGGAGATTGGTGGTCCTGAGGTTTTCTGGCTGTATGTATCTTTATGGTTAGAGCAAACAGTTTGCTGTTCGAGATACTCGATCATTATACTATACCCAGTAAAAAAAATTAATGATTATTACGTTATGGTACGTAAGTTTTGGTAAATCGCTCACTCGCATCTTGAGTCAGCACTTAAGTTTGCCAGATGTATTTTGTGTAGAAAGGGGAAGCACCTCGTAAGTTTTGGTAAATCGCTCACTCGCATCTTGAGTCAGCACTTAAGTTTGCCAGATGTATTTGGTGTAGAAAGGGGAAGCACCTCTAGAGATAATAATAATTAGTGTGCTGGTCACAGGTTTCTAACTGCGCTAATAACTGCCAAAGTATCTATATCTGATATAAGTTCCCCAAAACTCTTCTAATACAGAAAATGTAAAGTTTCAACGTTCTTAGTTTCTTACAATGAAATAAATCCTTCAGTCATACTTTGAAGATTCAGCTCACTCCATTCATAAGCTTGCACTTTTTATATTAGTGTGACAATGGTTAACATAGACTGTTACCTTGTAGATGATACAATAGATGTGTCACTTTCGGTAACCAACATGAAGAATGTTTCGGTCACACCAAAGGCCTATATAGAACAGACTGCGGTGTTCAGAGCTGGTGGAAGGAGTGTTCGTGGTGTTAAGAATGTATTTGAAGTAGAAGCAAACCCAGTAATGGCTCGTACAAGAGACAACCATGTGACCCTGAGAATCGGTCCTATTCTGGAACCAATTTGTGGAGATTTGAACTCTACCACCAATATAACAGTGTCCTACAGAATTGTGGTGAGTGGTTTTTTTTATGAACTTTTTCAGTTGTTTAACTTATGCTGTTGTGACTTGTACTACTACTTTCTTACTACTGCTTCTTTTACAGCTATCAATACTACTATTATTACTACTGCTACTACCAGTGCTACTACTGCTACTACTACTGCCACTACTGCTGTTACTAAAGCTAATACAATCTCTTCTACTGTTATTACTACTTTTACTGTTATTAATACTGTAATGGATTTCGGTCTGTTACCACGGACATCCACTAATCTCGAGTATTCTACCTCTCTCCAGAGGGGACACTGTACTGACCGACAGTGACAACTGTGTTGGGCAACCGAATTACCCGGTAAGGCACGAGCCCATGGCTCAAGCAAACAGTACCGCGTAGTGTCTGTAATAATGGCTTTATTCTCTAAGCTGTCCTGAGGGTAATTATTCCTCTAGGGTTTAGCAATATAAGAGTATATGCCATGGCAACATTGTAATGAATGCAAAGATTAGCAGTGTGAGCTCTCCTTTTATAGGAGAGCTGACAAGCACAAAACATATAACAGTCAATGCACAGGAAGTAGATTAACCAATTACATTAACTATATAAATAACCAACCAATCAACAATGCAATGTAAATAATAAAGGGAGGTGCCAAGTGGCTAAGGGCGGAGTCTTTTCTCCTGATTGTCCAATGAGTGCTCCTACAGGGTTCCCAGGATGTACGTAGAGTTAGGTCCATGGAGTTGGTAGTTTAAGGGTGAGTACTTCCTGTTCTCGACCTTGACTAAGTTCTTAGACATGTTTGAGGATCCTCCTCTAAAGCGGCCATCTTGTGCCGGCCCAGTACAGCTGTACCGGGTCGGTAGAGGTCACTACCGACCCTGCAGGGGTCAATACCGGCCCTGCTTACTATGCCACCGGCACAGTAGGACTTTCTACCCAACAGCTATTAGCCAAACGCTGTGGGCAAAAGTCTAGCGCATTGTCTCGCAAGGTTTCTAGCGTAAACGACCTGTTTACTACTAGTGTGCACTAAAATCTACCACAATACTCACACAATGGTTATTATTACTATATTTTTTACTGCTACTGTGACCACTACTCCTACCACTACTCCTACTACTGCTACTACTCCTACTACTCCTACTAACCAATTACATTAACTATATAAATAACCAACCTACTACTGCTACTACTGCTACTACTGCTACTACTCCTACTACTCCTACTACTCCTACTACTCCTACTACTGCTACTACTGCTACTACTGCTACTACTGCTACAACTGCTACTACTGCTACTACTGCTACTACTGCTACTACTGCTACTACTGCTACTACTGCTGCTACTGCTGCTACTGCTGCTACTGCTGCTACTGCTGCTACTGCTGCTACTGCTGCTACTGCTGCTACTGCTGCTACTGCTGCTACTGCTGCTACTGCTGCTACTGCTGCTACTGCTGCTGCTGCTGCTGCTGCTGCTGCTGCTGCTACTGCTGCTACTGCTGCTACTGCTGCTACTGCTGCTACTGCTGCTACTGCTGCTACTGCTGCTACTACTGCTACTACGACCACTACTCCTACCGCTACTCCTACTACTGCTACTGCTACTAACACTGCTACTAACACTGCTACTAACACTGCTACTAACACTGCTACTAACACTGCTACTAACACTGCTACTAACACAGCTACTAACACTGCTACTAACACTGCTACTAACACTGCTACTAACACTGCTACTAACACTGCTACTAATACTGCTACTAACACTGCTACTAATACTGCTACTAATACTGCTACTAATACTGCTACTACTACTGCTACTACTACTACACTTACTTACTGATAATGATGCGATATATTTCTATCACTATTGCTATTGCTTTTACTTTTACTACCAACACTACTGCTCCTGTTACTTTACAAATTGTCGCTCTGACAACTTCCATTCTTGCAGCTACTGCTACTCTCTGACAACTACTGCTACTCTCTGACAACTACTGCTACTCTCTGACAACTACTGTTACTCTCTGACAACTACTGCTACTTTCTGACAACTACTGTTACTCTCTGACAACTACTGCTACTCTCTGACAACTACTGCTACTCTCTGACTGATAATCATGAAATATATACTTCTGCAGGTTGGAATGAAACGCTCAAACATTAAAATATATCAACCAATCACTATTGCTTTGGACATGTTGGCTCCTCCATTTGGTTTTGCTGGACAAGCCCGTAGGTAGTGAAATTTTTCTTAAATCCAGATAAACATCTTCCACCACCTGTAGACTACAACGGTACACATTTTTACTAATCCAAGTCTGCTCGATTTTACCAACATTTTAATGGGCTCCTCTTATTGCGATTCGTTAGGCACAATTTTGAAAAAATTGTTGTTTATATGGAATCTCAGCCTGTTCTTGACAGTTTTTGATATTTATTTTGTGATTGACCATCTCTGAGCTTTTATCAAATTTATTTTATTTTACTGTTATTTTTGCTCAGCTTTTGTTTTTGTAACAACGTTTTTGCCTGGCAATTGCTTGCTGATCATTGTATTTTATGTTATGCAATATTTGTTATGTATGTACATGTATACATATATATACATATATATATATGCTTAATATAGTAAAGTAATTTAATCGGCCAATAACATGTTTATTGCAGTAGTTGATCTTCCCTGTATTACCTAATAGTTGGTTGTTTCCTTAGTTGTTTTAGCACGTAAGATACACATGGTAAGCATTTTATTAAGTATTAATGGTGTCATAAAATATCCAACAAATACAACTGCAGGATACTGAGAAAATATGCATTTGACTGTTGTAAGAGAGCTAACCTATATCTGTCGAAAAATTTTAAAAATAACATACAATTCAGGTTTAAATACCATTTAACTAAACCGTGGTTATTAGCACTGCTACTGAACTTGTTAAAAAGGACACAGTCAGCAATAACCTACCAAATAGGCAAACTGCATGCACATTTTTAGTAAATGTTTAAACAGTTTCAGCTAAGTTTAATACTATATTGACTGTAACATTAGTAAATCATGATCACTGATATACGGGCATTGTGTTTTGGCACAATTTGGTTCGTCCATGGCAACTAGACAAACTGCACCACCATGTAGAAAGATCTAGGTGAATCTTCTGCCACGTCATTTGTCTTCCTTAAGGGCCCCTTCTTTCATTTTACCTCGACTAAGGAATTGATCAAAAGTTTTGTGAGATGACTCGGCCATGTTCTGAACAAGCGTGTAAACAAGAACATGCCTGGGCTTTTCAATACTTTAAGCTTATTGTTAATGAGCTTGGAATGCCTAACTTTAAGTGAGTTTGAATTAAAGCAAGTTACATAGCTGCAATTTGAGTGATAGATGGCTATGAATCAAGTAAGATTTCA
This sequence comes from Cryptosula pallasiana, assembly GCA_945261195.1. Taxonomy (NCBI): domain Eukaryota; kingdom Metazoa; phylum Bryozoa; class Gymnolaemata; order Cheilostomatida; family Cryptosulidae; genus Cryptosula; species Cryptosula pallasiana. Next base: position 36,957,223 of record OX183132.1, on the reverse strand, counting down.
AATATTCAATTTTTTTGCCTTTAAGTAGCACCCCCCCCCCCCCCCATTCCCCATAGATGTTGGCATTTTGCAGAGGCATAGGCAACAGCAAGTATAAAGTTGCCAACAATGTTTTGAAGCCCATTATTTTCAGCATTGGTCAAGTTGTTCTTATGTAAATGATGTTTATATGACAGTGCTTACTCTGAAATCCAAAAAAAAACTAAGGCATATTTTTACCAAGAATTAATCCTCACATTTAATTTTGGTAATTTTGGTAATTGTTTGGGTAGAAAAAGAAAAGCAATTGACAAGCTTTTTTTAGCAAAAAAACAATACCATCCTCATCACATTACAGCAGTGCAGGCTATCAGCTGACATCTGTTACATGCCTGTATGGTTTTCATGATGAGTGATTCCAATTTCATGACTAACTGAAGTGCATTGTGTATCACACTATCTCCTTGTTATTGTGAGGAGAATATGATAGAGACATAACGCAAGCACTTGGCCTAGTAAGTTTTTGTAAACATCTGTTTCCTGTTCCATTATCTTTTCCTATTGAGCAACATCAATATAATTCCAATCAGCGTTTCCCTGACATATTTAGTACCATACAGCTAGTTTAGACTAGTAGTGTTGAGAATAGTTGATGCTATCAATCAAAGCCTTTCTCCTGGACTCAAATACTTCTAGCAATTCACACTCAAATGCCTGCTACCGCTATTGCAGTTACTTTTTACACACTGCGGCTCAGCCTGATAGTGATATAACGGCTAAGTAACTTTTATAATTTTGTTCTAAATTAATCAAAAATATAGTGATAAATAAATGAGTTTTATCTTTTGCACATCTTTGATGATGTTAGCTTCTATTTGATTGGTGTCATACCAAACTACTATTAGATGCCATCAATGATCAAAAGCAGCTGGCATTATTATGGCAGAGTTTGGCTCACATTAAGAAATGATACTTCAAAGCATCACTTGCAGTACGCTAATACTGCACTTGCAATGGTAGAGGTAGACACATAAAGGTGACAGGGACTCTTAATCTCTAAGCATTCCAATGCATTTATTTTTAGCAGTTGTTCAAAATAAAACAAAAAATAATTATTTGTCACTGTCTACGTTCATAGAATCCCTTGATATATAGAATAATATTTTATATCTATGTTGTCACAAATCACTAGCAAACTGCAAGCTCTGCAGACACAATATTTTTGTGGTGAGGAAGTTTGATCCATTTTTTCTTTTGATTGTAAAGTTTTTAAAATATTGTAGAAAAATTCTCTAGTTTTTTCAGCTGTTTTTGAGTGAAGGGGGGTAGCATTGTGCAGTGGTAGTCAGTTTATTATAGCCACAAAAAACAAGCAATAAGCATTTCCGGCTAAGTTCGCTAGAAGGTACGATTATGACGAATGGGCGAATTTCTCTTGCCTCGGCGAGTAAAAAATAGGGTTTTTTCACGCTGTTGCTTCGCAATGAATTCAAAACGAATATGATAACAAGACACAATACTGGTTTGAAAATCAGGACTTGTCTCGTCTTTATTTATCTCTACCAATTAAAAACTGAACTTTTTTCTGGCATTAGATATTTCCGGTTTGGATACAGCAACAAAAACAACAAGTCGTCATCATGCAAGCAGCGATCGTTGATGCAAGGCCATAATAATTATAATAATGTATCATGTCAAATATCTTTGAGTAACAGGAACAATATGTAGCTGTGCTGAGAGTAATTATTTATTTGTTTACATTGTTTTAGTAGAAAGAATTATTATGTTATTAGCAATAAACATTTTATTATCATTCATTTTTCAATTTTTAGCCCATGCGACGTATGACTCGTTTAAGAAAAGACAACATTATAATTTTGTTTTTATGCACGGCTACGTGTTTTGCCAGCTTCACGTGCATCCACTTTCGAGAACACTTGAAATTTCCCACTGTTCACGCGAACTTAGATGAAAACGCCTGATAGGTGCTGGCTTATTTAGACAACTCAACCTAGACTCAATCGACCTAGATTGAACTTTGACGATTCAAGACGATGTAGATTCGAACTCAGGCTAGACTTAGTTTCGCCGTGGGCTCTTTCCCAGACTTTACCTCAACTACCCACCAAGTTTTCTACCAATCAAAACCAGATGTAATAATGTCAAGTAGCCAGGCTCACTGCACATGTATTCCAGTACAAGTTGATGGAACTTTAAATTATATACACAAAAACACAATATAGTGAAATCATGTATCACAGCTAATTACCTACTAACCTAAACATAACTGATTGCTTTATTTATTTAGTTAGGATACAGTTGATTTAAACATCCAATCTGCCCTTCCCAAACAGGTGCATTAGAAACAGTCTGCATTTACGTTCTCAAGGCATCATCTTGCTCTTTTGATTTTTCAACGTGCAGCTCCACCTGTCCTTTCTAGTTTCGACTCCTTTGCTTCATCTGCGTTAGCAGAGTTATGTTTCCAAAAAGAGATGACTTGTAGGTTCTATCTATAGATACTAATATTCAAATGGGCTGGAGGAGTAATAATTTGAGCTTGGGAGTTGAAACTGGTAGTGCCGGAAGAGTGCATGTGTTGGCTTAGACTGTGGGGGATTTGTGTAGTGTTGGGAGAGGCGGAGGGATCCAGTAGGAAGGGGATCACTGTCATAGTATGGTAGAATATCTACTATTATGTCGAGTAGGAAGTGAGGTGCTATTGGGCTATTTTACCAGGTTTTTATTTTCTGGTGGAAGGAGTCAAGGCAAAATGGGTGTAGGGTTGGAGATGATATCTAATGGGATCAAACAAGAAGGGTCAGAGACTGAACTTTATCCCAATATTTCCTTCAGATTATTTATGGGCATACTCCTACTTACAAGATTACTCAGTAGTTGTGCTCCAAAGCTAGCTAAACTAAATATACCAACGCCATTTTATTGTTTGTTAAAATCAGGAGTTGTGTTTATAAAGGTTGATCTCGATACATGTAGTGGAATTTCATATGACGTACTGCAAGCACCAGTAGTGTTTAGAGTTGCCCACTCACAGTGGTTATGAACAATCGTAGCAAAGTTAAACACTGTGAACATGTGCACAGCTTTTAATTATGAACACAGTCACAGCATGTAAATAGTTCCAGTGATTCATGGAAGAAAATGTCTGAAAAAATAGCGATTTTTAATCTTTAATCATAAAAAACATAACAGTAGTAATATATGAGCAGATCTCCCTACCAAGTGTTTTTTTGTGGATTAGATCTTGGAGTTGAGGCAATGAGTTACGGCGTTGGATGAATTCCCCGAGTTTATATTGTATTTCATTTGAGTGGCATTTGAGTGGCGTTTAAGTGGCATTTGAGTTTTGATTATTTTTTTACTTGATTTGAACTTATATGGCACATAGATTTTGAATGTATGGCACTCATATGACAACCTTTTTGATGGAGTTGTAATTGTCACTGAATTGTTTTTGTATATGATATAACCATCTACAACGCTATAGTTATTGTTATAGTTTTATTATTACATAATAAGTATTACATTATTTGCTTACTGGAGAATGTAATAAAATATATATCATAATAAAGTGTAATAGGATGAATATATAGTGTTAAAGTCTATAAAAACTTTTTAATTTGTAAAGTATTTGATGACTTTTCAAGAAATATCATCACATTCAGGTTCAATGACGATGAGAAGTTTTTCTTCAAGTTTAAGTTTACTATCTTCCAATATAGATAGAGAAAGTTTTGAAAAATCCTCCAAGTCATTATAAATAAAAACTCTATAAATCGATGGTGTTGAATTTGTAATTGCTGCGGAATTGTTTTCGCATATGATGTATCTATCACACACACAATCAGTAGTTGTTTCGATTTCTTCATAATTATATATAGTAGAGTTTGTAGGGCTTGGGTGTTCCAAAATTAAATCGACTAAACCCAGAGCTTGTGGAAGAGATGGAATTGATGGTGATAAAGCTGGAACTAGTGACTCGTTTGTAATTTTTGTTGTCGTCGTCGTTGTCTGCGGAGTTGTGGTGATTGTTGAAGTTGTTTTTCGAATCGTAGGTAGTAATCCTTCGTCCTATAAACGAATGTAATTTAAAGCTTCATCGGTTTTGCAAACAAAGTATTCTTGAGGCCACATATCATAAGTGTCACAGGTTCTACGTTGGTGAGAAAACTGCATGAAACATGTGAGTGTATGCATACGATATTTTAAGTTTTTTCCTAAAATATGAGTTACTGAATTAACCGCCTCCATATTAAGAGTTCCCGAAAAACATCCAGACTGTCTATGAGATAAAGTGAATGGTCGAATCTCTGTTGCAAGACAATAACTGCTTAGGATTGGGAATAATAGAAGATAGATTCGATATTTCATTTTTATTCAGAGAGAGAGACTTTTAACCTAGTTTATGCTTTCATCATCTAGAGTTAACTGTCTTGCATTTCGGTGGACTTTGGTTAATATGCTCCAACTAAAGTTCTATATATATAACTTTGGGATCGAATTTGTCTTTGTTATCTCCTTGACATGTGATGCTGATGATAATCTTGTTTTGAATAGACTTCAAACTTTCAAAACTCGAAAATGACAAATTTACACCTTCAATACCAATGATGTTAGTGATGATAGTAGCTATTTTCGGCTTCTCATTGGTCAAATGATTGCATTCTACACATGCAAAGTTGGTTGACTCAAACACTTCTGTTGGTGGACAAATCAAACGTGAGGTGTTGTATTCAAATACACATAATTCATCATTCCAAAATAGTTTTCTATTTTTAGTAAGACCTTCCGTATTATTTTTAACTCCTATTGCACATTCTTCCTGATTCAGAGTGTATTTTGTTGGCGTATTGCAGGTCAGGGTATCTGTAGAAGTTTTGCTTTTGCAGATCCAAGAAGCGTTTTGAGCGATAATAAAACTACAATGTAAATAGTTGGAAGGATAGAGTCTCACACAGTTTGTTCCATTTTCATCTTTATATCGAATACTCTTTTCAAAACGTGAAAAAAAAACACATCATTTTTTTCCATAACTCCATCTATACATTCATCGATTTCGTCGGCATAAAATACTTCGCTGACATTGAAACTGTCGAAACTCGAAAATGTTGAATTCACACCTTCGATTTTATTGATGTTAGTGATGTTAGCTGGATTTGATTCCTCATTTACACCTTCGATATCATTGATGGTAGTGATGTTAGCTGAAATTGATTCCTCGGTATCTGTAGAATCTTTACTCTTACAGATCCAAGAAGCGTTTCGAGGGATGAAAAAACCGCAATATATATAGTCAGAAGGGTAGAGTCTCACACAGTTTTCCCCATTTTCATCTTTATATCGTATAGTCCTTTCAAAAGGTGAAAAAACCAAGACATCGTTTTTTTCCATAACTCCAGCTAGACATTTATCAATTTTGTTGCTATAATACACTCCACTAGTTTTGAAACTGTCAAAAGTCGAAAGTGATGAATCTTTGATGTTAGTGATGTTAACTGGTTTTGGTTCCTTGTTGATCGAATGATCGGAAGGAACACATTGCACGCATGCAAATTTGTATGTCATAAATTGTCTTCTCATTGGACAGATCACACGTCCGCCAATGTATTGAAATGCACATAAATTCCCATTTCGATATACTTTTGTATTTTGAGTAAGTCCTTCCGTATTATTTGTAATACCTATTTCACATTCCTCTTGATTCAAAACGTATTTTGTTGAAGTATCACAAGACACAGCATCTGTAGAAGTTGTGCTCTTGCAGATCCAAGAAGCGCTTTGAGGGATGAAAAAACCACAATATAATAAGTCAGAAGGGTAGAGTCGCACACAGTTTGTTCCATTTTCATCTTTATATCGTATAGTCCTTTCGAAAGGTGAAAAAACCAAGACATCATTTTTATCCATAACTCCGGCTATACATTCATCAATTTCATTGGTATAGAATACTCCACTAACATTGGGAAATGTTAGTGCTAATAGCAAGATAAATACGCAGCTCATTTTTTAAAATGTTTTTGCTTTCAGTGTTGAAAGTTGAATACTTTCTTTCTTGATGTTCTTTCTATTTATACGTAAGTGGCTAGTGGTTTGTTCAGCTCTCTGAGCTGATTTTGAAGATGTGAAACAATCTCATCAAAGTGGCTACCAAAATGTAAGTATGGTTCCAATCGAGATTGAGACAAAAGAACATGTGTTCCTGTCCAGCGAAATGAAGTCAAACCTCTTAAAATCGAAATATCTATCAAATCACCTAGTTCAGCATCTTTCAAACATTGCTTCATATCAATCAGTTCGATCGCTCTTTTGAGATCTTCAAAATCTATCAACTTGTTTTGCGGACAGCATACTTTTGGATCAAAGCTCCTAGAACAGTTTAAGCATTCGAGAGGATTTGCTCTTGAAATACAATTACAGCTCAAAAGCATGCTTTGTATTGATTTACGAACTAGATTGAATCCTAACACAAAATAAAATACTTCTTCGGTGATGAGTTGAACAAAAAGAGGATTCGAACGCTCTAAAGGAATGTGTTCAAAATGAGTCCTTATGAACTTAGGAACAAAATCAGCCAATGTAGCGATTGACTTGAATCCTTCAGTTTTTCCACTCATGTTTCTTCTGTAGTTCAGAGATAAATGAAGCAACATTTTTTGTAGCAGTTCTTTTATGAGTCCTCATATATACTTGTCGAATCAATAGGTATTATCGGGTTGACTGAGTCTTCTTTTTCATCAGGAGTATAAGCATATGGATATCCTTCTACTATCGCAAGTAATTTATCCTTTAGACGTTGATAAGCCAGTTTGCTCTGACTAGTAGGTAATAGGTAGGGATTTAATCGTGCTCTCAAACTTGTTAACATAAAGAGAGACTTCAAATCATCAGAGGAAAGATCCAAAAAAGCATTAATCCATTCATCATGCACCAAAAAACCCATTTTAGCGTTTTTCAAAACTTGTCTTCTATCAATCCAGTCGATAGCATCACCCAATTCTTTTTTGGTAGGTGTAGCACCTTCAACCATTTCAGCATATCTTTTACAAGTGATACATTTATCATCAACGTGTGAACAGTAACAGTTTAGCAGTGATAGATTGGTTGCTTGCTTGTAAAAACTTCCTCCTAGTACACAGTATACACATTCTTCCGTAAAATAAATCCTCAACATTTCATCAGAAACCTCAGCCAAAAAAGTCTTAGATCCTATAGCATCGGAAGCTTCTTGGTGAGCAAAGTCTTCAACACGTCACATATTTGTTGTTATTCCGTTAAATTACAAAACGCGAATGATCCGTTTTCAAATTGAAATACCTATTTAATCATTCATTACTTTTTCTTTTTTTTGAGGTTAATTGTTATGCTAGCTCATGTAGATCTTCGTAAATGCTTTAATTTCAACCTGACAACCATCGATTGGACAAGGTTTTACTTCTGATGAGCATTCAGTAAGTGCTTTTTCCTTACACTCACTACAGTAAATGAGATGACCACATGGAAGAGAGATATGATTTGCAATTACTTTTTTTTCATGTGACTCAGACACACATTGAGCAAGTTTGCTTTGCTTAGTCTGATCTTTATCTTTTTTTAACGATTCAATTGTTTTAGCATCATTTTTTAACAGTGTTGACGAATTCTCAACAGATGTAAAATCATTTTCAAAAGTATGTAAGGCTTCAATCATAAAACCTATTCGCTCAAAAGGTTTTCCATTTAACACTAAAACTTGTTCGATATCGTTTTGACTGTATCCTAGTTTCTTGCAAATAAGTTTCATTTCTTCGGTGTCATTGTTGAGCGTTATTTGTTTTACTTTTTCTCGATATTTTTCAACTCCTCACTTACACCTTTTGCCTTTGTCTGTTCGCATGTAAACATCCTCAACATACTCCTCACCTTTACTCCCGAGTAAAAAATAACAGTCAGGGAACCATCGACAGTGTTCCTCCCACGGTAGATCACTCTCTTCCCATTCTTTAAGTTCACCTGAGCAAAAGAAGCATTTTACACTATCTCTGAACTTAGTATAGTAGAAACCTGCATTGGAAAGGAGTTTCGTGGAGACTTTACCCTTCCATTGTTTGAAACTGTCTTCTCTAGATGTTTCAGTAGCAAAACGTGGTGTACCAGCACGATCTATTGATATACCTAGAGGTAATACTTCTGCAGTTAAATCTCCTCTTCTAGTTTTTTGTTGTTCCATCGTATAACTTTTGACAATTGAGATGTTTTTCATTTCATCTGCAAGTAGTTTCCTAGGTCTATACACACGATTGTGAGTGTTAAATCCTCTAACAAATCGACAAAACGGAAAACTTTTAGCATGTTCTTTCATCGGATGTTCATCTTCATCCTTCCAGTTTAGTAATACCCCTCGGCAAAAAACACATCGAACAGCGTTGTCTTTTTCAAGGTTATAGAAACCAGCTCAGGCCATGTTTTCACCACAATGTTTACCTACTTGTCTCCAATTTGTAAGAAATGATTTTCTTCGATAACTTTCATCAAGCATTAAAGTCTCTCTTTCATAAAAAGAGAGTTCATTGCAAATGAACTTGAAAAAGTCCGTTGGGGAAAGTTGCGCAATAGTTTTTTGTAATTTTAATGACAAACGACTACAGTGATTATCCGGATAAGTTGCGACGACATAAGTTATTGCAGTGGTATCAGGAAAAGTTTGTTGTAAAAACAACGACGAAGTAACGAGTAAACTATCATCTATCCATTCAGTGCAGTCTTTAGTATTTTTAAAACAATTCCGAGTTTTTCGCATTTCTTTTTTTTCGTTATAAATAGTGTTTGCTACATATCTGTTGTTTGTTACTCGACACATTATTTATATATAATATAAGTAGTAGCTTCAGTTATTACTCAAGTTGAAGTTTTGTTGGAAAGTTCTTTCCCTTTGATCTAGTTCGTTGTTATTCTAAAAAAAATGATAATGCTTTATAGCAAAAAATAAAAAAAGACGAAAGTTTCAATTTTTTTCAATATACTTGAATTGATTACTATTGTAATAGAATGTAAATACTTACATCAGAAATGAAGACTTGTCTTTCTTTGAATTAAAATGAATGATATTCCTACTTGTTTGAACTTGAGCTACTTTCTAGAAAATTTGGATGAAGGAGTACTTTTTTCATTTCGAAGTCCTGAAATAATAATAATAATAAAACATAATTAAAACTTACAACATTTTTTGATATCTTAAATAGTGAATAATCTTGTTTTTCAGAAAAATGTCTTCACGTTTAAATTGATTACAATTAAAACAAAATATAAATACTTACATCACAAATGAAGACTTGTTTTCTTTGAATTAGATGAATTATACACATAGTTGTTTGAACTTCAGCTGTTTCCTATGTAATTCAAATGATGAAGAAGGAGTGCTGTAGTAGATGATGATGTAGTAGATCTTGTTCCTTCAGTTACTAACGATGAAGTGAATGCTTTCTGTATGAAAACAGTGCTTCTTATATAGCTTAAGTTGCACTGCTATGAATCAGCATTATTTTCATGTGAATAGAAACCGTTGCTTTCGCGGGAATAAATATTTTCATTTTCATGCGAATGGAACCTGTTGCTTTCGCGGGAATAAATATTTTATTTTCACGCGAATACAAACCAATGTTTTCGCAGGAATAAAAATTTTATTTTCCCGCGAATACAAACCAATGCTTTCGCGGGAATAAATAATTTATTTTCCCGCGAATGGAACCTGTTGCTTTCGCGGGAATAAAAAATTTATTTTCCCGCGAATACAAACCAATGCTTTCGCGGGAATAAATAATTTATTTTCACACGAATGGAAACCGTTGCTTTCGCGGGAATAAGTATTTTATTTTCCCGCGAATACAAACCAATGCTTTCGCGGGAATAAATAATTTATTTTCACACGAATGGAAACCGTTGCTTTCGCGGGAACAAATGATTTATTTTCCCGCAAATACAAACCAATGCTTTCGCGGGAATGAATAATTTATTTTCCCGCGAATGGAACCTGTTGCTTTCGCAGAAATAAAAATTTTATTTTCCCGCGAATACAAACCAATGCTTTCGCGAGAATAAATAATTTCTTTTCACACGAATGGAAACCGTTGCTTTCGCGGGAATAAATATTTTATTTTCACGCGAATGGAAACTGTTGCTTTCGCGGGAATAAATATTTTATTTTCACGCGAATACAAACCAATGTTTTCGCGAGAGTAAAAATATTATTTTCCCGCGAATACAAACCAATGTTTTCGCGGGAATAAATAACTTATTTTCACGCGAATGGAAACCGTTGCTTTCGCGGGAATAAATATTTTATTTTCCCGCGAATACAAACCAATGCTTTCGCGGGAATAAATACTTTATTTTCACGCGAATGGAAACCGTTGCTTTCGCGGGAGTGAAAATTTTATTCTCACGCGAATAAAAACCGGGAATATTGCGTGAAAAACTGCTGAGTCATAGATATATTATAAAGAAGGTTTCACGAGATGGTTTTTCATAGGGTTAATTAGTACAGCTTTAGCTATTTAAGAACCACTGTTTTCACACAGAAAGCATCCAGTTCTACAATAGCTAGCAAAGAAGCAACATCTACACAGCAACTACTACATTTACTTGAAACTATAGAAAGACTTTCATTCAATAAGGTGAGAATCACTAAATAATTCTATTAACTTATATTGATAAGAAACTTCAACTAGATTTGCTATAATACTTCAGAAAGTTAATTTTATGTTTTAATATTTTGTTCTTACTAATAAAAGATCAAATAGTTTCACCATAATGCATTAGAAAAATTATTATGGTTTTGATTATGTGTTTATTTTATAAATATCTAGTTAGTTTATTCTTTTCAAAATATTTTTCAAATTCCAGCCATCTGTTACATATTTTTTACTCTCTTTTCAGTTCCAATTTCTGACTGAACGCTCTGAATATGAATGAAGACCGTAATACCTCATTTCTCTCAACATTCGAACCATACTCTGATGATAAAGAAAATATCCCTCCTGATTCACATATAATAAGAAGGAAACTGAAAACAATTCGACCAAAGCCATGGGATTCGGATAGAAATAAAACGATTGACTATACTTGGACTTTGAAAGCACCATCTCCTTCTCATCTTTCCTGCTTGTCAAAAAATGCTGCTAGTTTGCTAATTCTTGCGATACCAATGACAGAGTAATGATTGGAAGGTTTCAACCACTTCACTTAAATCAAACGCCATCACTTCTCGAGATAATCTCCATCGAAAGACCAGCTGAGGATGTATATAAAAACTTATGCATTATCCGCTACAATGTCGAAACATTTGGCAACAGACGACAAGTGAGGTCTATGGTGAGAAATGAGGATTACAACAAATTAGCTCCAACACAACCGGATGTTCCAAAACTGGTGGTTTTTATGGGATTCGATTCAGACAAGCATCCAATCTTTCACCCTATCAACTTCCCATCCAATATTTCCCTTGAGGAAGCTAAACAGCTAAGTAGATTAATAAAAAAAAAAACACCTAGTCAGTTGATCAGTATGGTTCGTATCGCAACACTCTCTCAATTTGCTGTTGGAAGTGTAATCAGTTTTGAATCTCCTCAAATATCAACTCAGTTAACATTACCTAATGGAGAAGTGGTGATGGAAGCGATACTGGTAAACTACAGATGTTTGCAATACGATGGTTTGATGATGGGAGTTCTATATATACCTGAAAAACATGCTAGCAACGTCAAACGAATTGGAACAGGAGTCATACTTGTAAGAAATCGTGAAGTTAGTAGATTTGGTTATCATCGACATGATATAATCACATTCACAGCATTACAAGCGATAGAAACGGCTCAAAACCTATCCAACAAACTTGATGATTCCAACCAGATGAAGTACCTTACTACAGATGAGGTTGTTGAGAACAAGGTCTTAGTGCTTTCAATGGAAGTGGGAAACACATCTTCTACATCTTTGAGAGAACCAACACCCCCTGGTGAAAACTATATTCAAAAAGAGCATGTCAGACAAGACAACATAGTGAGTATTTTTTATTTAATGTAAGCTAACTGATATAAGTAATACTTCCAATTAGATAATATTTATTTATAAAGCAATTATTTTTTGTTTTGCTTCAGATAGAAGAGAGAATCAAAAACACTTGATGAAAATTATGCTCAAGAAAAAACAAACCGAACAATATAACTTGGTGAGTTACTTCCCTTTACTATATAATGTTAACTAACCAATGTAAAAAGAACTATAATTCAAATTCATGTAATTATTTTACATTTTTGTTTAATCATCCTATACTAATACATAACTTTTTATTTTAGTTCATTATGGAATCAAAAGTACATAGAACAGAAGTCTTCCTTCCTAAGTTATAACATCAGTACAACAATGACGACATTGTAAAGAAAAAGACTATCATCCATTGATTGTCATTACAAGTTGTAGTGCTTTGTATTACTTAGTATTTACTAACTCTAGCTATATTATACAAGAATATTTTGCTACTTACTATGTAATAAATGTATATAATCATATATTGATTCAATGTAGTTATATCTCCTCATTCTTCTCTCCTCTCTCTCAAAATATCATATGAGTTCGAGTTATGTAAAAAAATTATCAAAACTTGAATGTCATGCATTCAAAATCTATATGCTATAAGTTCGAATTAAGTAAAAAAATAATCAAAACTCAAATGCCACTTAAATGCCACTCAAATACCTCTCAAATGAAATACAATATAAACTCGGAGAATTCATCCAACGTCGTAACCCATTGCCTAAACTCCAAGATCAAATCCACAAAAAAACACTTGGTAGGGAGATCTGCTCATATATCAATACTCATAACTTGGTTGCAAGCGGTAACAAATGACGATTCGTTCAGTTTACGCCCCATTACGCATCATTATTGATACTAGTTTTTCAGTAAGTTTCTTCGTCGCATAAAATAAGCATTGTGAAAGAGACAACAAATTTCAATAGGGTTTGATGTTCTCCTCAACACCCCATCAGCACCAACAATCTTCAGGATGTTTAAGATTTCCATGATCGACCATCTCTATGAATACCAAAAATTGTAGAGATTGGCTTGGTACAGTATTCCGTCTACAATACACAGGAATCCGGCAACATGTATGGAGACCAAACTTGAAGTACAACTGCCTTGAACATTAGGCGTGTTCGGTGTCTCAACGCGTTGGTTGGAGAAAGTTGGATCAACGCGTTTATCCCTCGAACAATAACTTACAGGAGTAAGCGAGTGCGTACAATTTAAAAAAAATTTGGCAAGAGTTGTCCTCTTTTTTTGTGTCTTCAGTCATAAATATAGCCCCGCAATCGTAAGTTTGTTAGCCTAAGTTCTTGGGTTGAAAAGTAGCTGTTTATTGGGAGACTTTTGTTGCCCTAACAACAGCTGCATCATCTGCTATTTATACACAGTTTTATTAAAACTCAGCAAACCGCCAAGTACAAATTGTATTGATAATGATGGTGATAAGAACAATAATGACAATGATGAATAATAATGACAGCAACAAGCAAAAACATGAATTATTAATTAATAATAATTAATAATAATGGTGTGCTGATTATTCACTGTTATAAACGAAATAATATATTTTATCAGATAAAGATAATAAAAAATGGAATGAATGAAAGTTGTTATAATATTATTATTATTATTATTGGCAATAGTGATAGCATTAATAATAATTACAGTACTAAAAATAATAATTTATGACATTAATATCAAGTAATAATACATCCATTAAAAACAAGAAAAAAAATCATAACTTTTGATAGCACGTTGTTGGTATAATGCCGCAAAAGGGTACAGTGCCGTAATTAGTGAGAACACGACTCCTTTGGAAAACCAACGCGTTGACTTTTATACGTGTTCGCTGGCCAACATGCACTGTAAACTCGTTGACAAACGCAAAAATTAGCGTTGATGCACGTTGAAAAAAAACTTGCTACAAAGGGGCTGATAATCCCTCGACAAAAAACTGCCGCCGAGGATTAAATGTAAACGTTGAGCACACCGAACACGCCTATTATATCATTGATTTTCTGAATACTCGGGCGTTAAGCTGCAGTTTGTTGTAATCGTTGACATTCCTGGCCCACACAGTCTTGATCTACAAGCTTGCCGAAAAGTCTTTAGTCTCAAAATCTAGTCCCACAAGCTGAAATTTAATTTACTATAAATTCTACTGATTGGCGATCATGTCACTTTTGGATTGTAGGCACGGTCAATATTAGTAAATTATACACAAACTGATGTAAATTAAGATACATCATCTTTGTTTGAAATAAACTTGATTAAGCAGTTTGTTTAGTCTTGGCTCTGCTGGATGCCATCTCAGCAGGAAAAATAATCTCTCTGACGACTCCACATCAAAAGGAGGTTCTAAGATTTACAAGTACGTTTTGTTATTAAATAATGCCTCTGGCCATTTCTATATTTATCTGATATGTCATTGATATGTCCTTATGAGGTGCTTCAAATACCAACTTCGTCAAAATTCAATTCATTTCTATATTTTCATAACACCAATAATAATAAGCATGTTACGAGTATTGTCTCCCCATTCTAACATCTTAGAAATATTCTGGGAAAACCTATGAAGTGCGCAAGTGTTTTAGCGAACGCTAAACTTTGTTTTATATTCTGATTGGACAATTTTTGGATCATGAAATCACTGAAGTATAACAAATAACACTACAGCATTGGTACAATTACTCAGGTCATTGATTGGTATAACTAATAAGTAGTAGTAGCAGCACATGTGGTTATACTTCAGTGATTGCATGATCCAAAAATTGTCCAATCAAAATGTAAAACAAAAGTTTAGCATTCGCTAAAACACTTGCGCACGTCATAGATTTTCCCAGAATATTTCTAAGATGTTAGAATGGGGAGACAACACTCGTAACATGCTTATTATTATTGGTGTTATGAAAATATAGAAATCAATTGAATTTTGACGAGGTTGGTATTTGAAGCACGTCAAAAGAACATATCAATGACATATCAGATAAATATAGAAATGACCAGAAGCATTCTTTAAGCATCATTTTTCATCTGACTAATTTGCATGCTACACACATAAGCAGTTTTTCTCAATATAACCGCAAAGTCCATATCTGAAATGGCAACGAGAGACGACTAAAAGATTTGTGCGGATCACAGGAATTATCTCATACTCTTACCATCAAAAGACAAGAAAATATTGTGCTTGTTTTGATTAGTAAAGAAACAATGAATGGTAGTCATAGAAGTATAAATAGCGGTGTATAGAATGATAATAAAAGATAAATAATAAGAAGCATATAGCGGGATCTGATTGGGCTATACAGATTACTTAATTTTTGTGCAATGTAAAACTTGGCAAGAATTTTTGGAAGAGGGGTATTTTGCGAGCTTGTCAATCAAGACTGAGTAGGCCTAGAGGGTTATTTAATACATCAATCTGCTGCTTGAGATCTGAATTCAGAAATTTAATGGAAACATGTTCAATGCAGTCATATTTTAATGCTTAGAATGCAGATGTTGGTTTATTTTGATAACTAAAACATCAGTTTATTCTCATCATCTAACATCATCAAAATTCCTTGATTCGATTGGAAAATAACCTGTTAGAAATTGTTTAAAGGATAGTTAATTTCAAGGGTTACATCTAGTTGGATCAAAGATTTAAAAAAAAGTTGATGAAAGCATCACTTTTTATTGTTTTTCAGTTTACCTCTGAAAACAAAACATGGGAAAAATACAGGAGTTCTCTATCAGACTGGATGGAGACCCAAATCACTATATTGTATCAGCGGATGGATAACCCAGAGTCTCTGGACAGATTGTTCTTGTTCTTAAAGAAGGTTTGCTCATCGATATACGTTGTATGGAGTGCCTTTTATCTTTTATATTTGTCTTTACAACTTTTGCATTTAAAACATCTCAACTGAGCAAAACATTTTGTTTATTACATTGTGAAACCACAGTCTGTTTACTTTGTCTTAATATAATAGTCTTTAATTAGTAGACTATCTTGTACGCTAACGACAACAGTGAATGTTTTTTCGTTGGCCTCTCTTTTCATATGATGTTTTTCTGATCCTAAGAAAAGTTTTATGGTCAATCAGGCGTGATTGTTTTCAAACTTGTGAATTTTCTGTACATCAATGTTACTTCAATTGCTGAATTGTTAAGTTTTCGTGTTATAAATACACTTTTACCAGTTTGCAGAGTCATATATTATATGTCTAATATTTTTTAGCTGTCCAAGTGAGGTATTTGAAACTGGAACTTCTGGGCATGTCACATTGCAGCTGGGATGAAGGAACAGTCTTCATATTCTTCATCGGATGAACTTTTTAGGGAAAAGGGGGAATTCATTCGGTCTGAAGGTAGGTAACACACATGGCGTTTATAAATACTAATTTCACAAATCATAATATTATAACAGGTTAATAGACTAAAATAATTTATAATTATAAATTACTTTTAATTTGTTCAATAGAGACCGCACCTGCAGTAATTAGCCCTGGAATGCACACATTTCCGTTCAACTTTGAGATTAGCAGCTTTAGGTAAGAGTGGTTTAAGTGTGGAGGCTTCCTGTCTGAAAAAAGTGGCTCATATATCGCTAAAGTTGCACCGAGTAACCTATGCCTACATCCAATGAGAGTCTTCACTCGGAGATCTCAATGTAATCTACATATATGTTTTTGTGAAGAAAACGGTTTTCTTCATGCTAGGAAAACAAGAAATAAAGCTATGTTTAGACGCAAAGAAAAATTTAGCAAAAGAGCCATCATAACATAACTAAGTTTTCATGCAAAAATGCAGTTTGTATAGTACAATACAGCTGCATGCTGCTAAGTAGAACTCTTTCTTGCTAAATAATAATTTACTTAGGGTTAGTAGTTGACTATTTATTATTAGTAAAATAGTTTAACTGTCTTTAGTTATTCCTAGCTTGGCACCCTGAAGGTATCCTTTCTAGATGCACTGAACCATCGACTAAGAGGTCGAGGGATTAATGTTTGCAGCGGAGCTCAGGCTATATCTAGCACTGGTATAATCTGGAGAGGGTGCTCTCAGTAGTATATAAAGAACAGTTCTACTGTCACTTTACTACTCGTTTGAAAAGTAGGATTTGATGGTGTCTAGTCGGTAACTGTATAAGCATAGCCACTAGTACTTCTTTATGTTACACTGGTAGATGAATAAGTATAGCTGTTTCTATATTGCAGGTGGCAACTGTGTTTGGCTTGATACCGAGTCTGCTAGCCAGCTGTTTATAAAAAATTTGGTAGCTGTCAAGCGTAGCCAGCATCTGAGGTGCATGGTCACTAGACGTTCAGCTATCCAGAGGGGCAGTTCGCAAGCTCAATGACATATATTGAGGTTGCGTGGTTGGTAGCCGAAGGGTATAGCCACCAACCCCTGTGGGAGTCTCCGCGTCCGGCTTACTGCATAGGTCTGCTAGCCTGAGACTCGGAGATCAAGGCCTTACAGTAGTAGGTCAAATATAACCATATAACTCAGACTACTGGTCACTTGTTTTCAGCTCTATAGTGGTATTTTCCCGCCAAATGACATGTAGCTGTGATACAGGTAGTTGCAATGTACAGCTGTGTCACTAGGTGTGTAGCTGTCACTGTTCAGCTTGCTATAGCGAGTCTATTAACCTGTTAGTCGTCAAGGATAACCGACACAGCACTATCATTCAAGAAGCTTTGGTCAACACCTGTCTAGATTTTTCCTCTCCTTGTGTCTCTTGTTATGGGCTTATTTCAATTCAAATTAACTATCAAACTTCAAATACAATGCTTTAGTTTGACTTTTTAGTATACGTGGTTATTGTAATATATAAGATTAGGATCTACTGCCAATGCATCTCTTTCTTTCTATCTGTTTTTTACTTCTCTATAGAATAATACTATAGTTTAATGAACTGAATTTATTACACAAGTAAATTTCACCAAAGCGTTTCAAATTCATTGTGATAAGGAATATTACACAAAATTGTTTGATGATTTTGATAACAAGCAAAATAATCTTACTTTTTATGTACTGTTGATGAGCTATTATTTCATATAGGCATAGCGCTTATGACCTTCGTCCTATCGTCATCAATAGCTGTCTCCTCTCCATTATCGACAGCTGACTTCATCCATTAACAGTTACTGTCGTATTACTATATAGATAAAAAAATAATTATAATAATCATTTTTATTTTATTTTGTGAAAGCTTTTTATATAAGAAAATGACGCAAAATAAGCAATGTTACTCATCAATATTTGTGCCCAAGAAAGGCAAATGCCTCTCTTACATCTTCATCAGTGTATTTTAAACAACGAGAAAAATAGTAATTACAAAATAAACCATGCTCAATTTGATTTGTTAAAACTTTGAATTGTTACATGAAAACATTGAAAGATGTTCTTGTGATGTCACTCACATATTATCATCATGATCTAACAATCTGATAATTTCAAGAATTTCTTTACTATTGTATTGAAAACAGCAAAAGTTTGGGTATGTGTGTTTACATATGAGAAAGTTTGAGTTTGCTAAATAAAATATAAAATAAATATATTTAACTTATAGGTTTGGTGTATTATAGTTAACTGTCATGCTGTAAATGAGTTGTAGAGTTGCACATGCAAACATTGAGTTATGCTAGAACTTGTAGATAGTAGCAATTTCAAAAAAATTGTTGTTTTTTTAAGCTTCTAAAAATAGCTCCAGAGTATAGTATGACGCCTTTGCCACCAGAATGCTACCAAAATTTTCCATGTAGCATTATTTTAAAAAAGACCTTACAGCACCAATTATTTTATAATTCCAGGTAAATTTTAGAAGGCTGATCAGTTGAGCGTGACGCTGTATAAGAATGTGTGAGAGCCTTGCTTTGTAGTTCTTGTGTAGTAATAATACTGATAATTAAAAAATCTGTCACATAATAATATTATTATACTTCCATATTTTACAGGAAGAAGAGCACAGCTACAGATGAAAATGATTTTTTTCTATAGTAGTATTACGTATGTGTTTTTTTCTATTGCAACTATATAATAGATAATAAAGGGAATAACAACTTATAAAAATACTATTATTATTATTATTATTGTTAAATAGATTGCTCTTATTATTACTGATTAATATTTTTCAAACGTGTATTGTTAGTTCTGTTTTATGACTGTCATCTGATAAAAATATAAATTGTGTTGTAAAAACAACTACAATGTACTAATTTGATTTATTTCAATGATTAAGGTGATCGTGTAATTTTCACAAATCTTTGCGCAAGTAAAAACTGGATAGCACATTGCACCGTAGTCATCGACTGAAAAATCATCTAAAATAGAATCACTCAGATACGCCAAACGCCCCACACTGCGTGTTGAATTCTTGGCAACAACCTAGCGTTTCCACCCAAATCACCAAAAAAATTTTCAAAAAATAATTACCACTAATTTTTAGAAACACCAATTTTCAACCATAAATGTTACACCAAATTAATGATAACATGCAGCAATGACTTGATTAGAATTTTCCCGAAAATAATAAACTAATAATATGCTCGGAAGTTGATCATGGTGCTCGGAAAATAGTTGTTTTCATGAAGGATTTCAAATATTATTTGCCAGCTGCAGAGCCTAGCCTTAGAGTCAAATGAATGTAAAACCTTTGCGGACTAGTATATTACCTATTCTATGTAGTTTCGTTTTTTTGTCTAGCTGCGTTGAATCCCAAGCTATTTGAAATATGCTGACAGCAAGTCCGGGAAAAAAATATTTCAAAATAACGTTCGAAAAAATTTTCACAGATTTCGCTTCGCTTGCGGAAATTCCTGGACTATCTATAACTAGTCATTGTTGAAAAA
>OX183132.1:36847785-36937122 GCA_945261195.1 Cryptosula pallasiana | reverse complement strand
CCTACTACTAGTACTACTACTACTAGTACTACTACTACTAGTACTACTACTACTAGTACTACTACTACTAGTACTACTACTACTAGTACTGCTACTACTAGTACTGCTACTACTAGTACTGCTACTACTAGTACTGCTACTACTAGTACTGCTACTACTAGTACTGCTACTACTAACTACTAGTACTACTACTACTAGTACTACTACTACTAGTACTACTACTACTAGTACTACTACTACTAGTACTACTACTACTAGTACTACTACTACTAGTACTACTACTACTAGTACTACTACTACTAGTACTACTACTACTAGTACTAGTACTACTAGTACTAGTACTACTACTACTAGTACTACTAGTACTAGTACTACTAGTACTAGTACTACTAGTACTAGTACTACTACTACTAGTACTACTACTACTAGTACTACTACTACTAGTACTACTACTACTAGTACTACTACTACTAGTACTACTACTACTAGTACTACTACTACTACTAGTACTACTACTACTAGTACTACTACTACTAGTACTACTACTACTAGTACTACTACTACTACTACTACTACTACTGCTACTGCTACTGCTACTGCTACTGCTACTGCTACTGCTACTGCTACTGCCTACTGCTACTGCTACTGCTACTGCTACTGCTACTGCTACTGCTACTGCTACTGCTACTGCTACTGCTACTGCTGCTACTGCTACTGCTACTGCTACTGCTACTGCTACTCGCTATGTGCTACTGCTACTGCTACTGCTACTGCTACTGCTACTGCTACTGCTACTGCTACTGCTACTGCTACTGCTACTGCTACTGCTACTGCTACTGCTACTGCTACTGCTACTGCTACTGCTACTGCTACTGCTACTGCTACTGCTACTGCTACTGCTACTGCTACTGCTACTGCTACTGCTACTGCTACTGCTACTGCTACTGCTACTGCTACTGCTACTGCTACTGCTACTGCTACTGCTACTGCTACTGCTACTGCTACTGCTACTGCTACTGCTACTGCTACTGCTACTGCTACTGCTACTGCTACTGCTACTGCTACTGCTACTGCTACTGCTACTGCTACTGCTACTGCTACTGCTACTGCTACTGCTACTGCTACTGCTACTGCTACTGCTACTGCTACTGCTACTGCTACTGCTACTGCTACTGCTACTGCTACTGCTACTGCTACTGCTACTGCTACTGCTACTGCTACTGCTACTGCTACTGCTACTGCTACTGCTCTGCTACTGCTACTGCTACTGCTACTGCTACTGCTACTGCTACTGCTACTGCTACTGCTACTGCTACTGCTACTGCTACTGCTACTGCTACTGCTACTGCTACTGCTACTGCTACTGCTACTGCTACTGCTACTGCTACTGCTACTGCTATCTGCTACTGCTACTGCTACTGCTACTGCTACTGCTACTTGCTACTGCTACTGCTACTGCTACTGCTACTGCTACTGCTACTGCTACTGCTACTGCTACTGCTACTGCTACTGCTACTGCTACTGCTACTGCTACTGCTACTGCTACTGCTCACTTGCTACTGCTTCTGCTACTGCTACTGCTACTGCTACTGCTACTGCTACTGCTACTGCTACTGCTACTGCTACTGCTACTGCTACTGCTACTGCTACTGCTACTGCTACTGCTACTGCTACTGCTACTGCTACTGCTACTGCTACTGCTACTGCTACTGCTACTGCTACTGCTACTGCTACTGCTACTGCTACTGCTACTGCTACTGCTACTGCTACTGCTACTGCTACTGCTACTGCTACTGCTACTGCTACTGCTACTGCACTGCTACTGCTACTGCTACTGCTACTGCTACTGCTACTGCTACTGCTACTGCTACTGCTACTGGCTACTGCTACTGCTACTGCTACTGCTACTGCTACTAGCTACTGCTACTGCTACTGCTACTGCTACTGCTACTGCTACTGCTACTGCTACTGCTACTGCTACTGCTACTGCTACTGCTTCTGCTACTGCTACTACTGCTACTGCTACTGCTACTGCTACTGCTACTGCTACTGCTACTGCTACTGCTACTGCTACTGCTACTGCTACTGCTACTGCTACTGCTACTGCTACTGCTACTGCTCTACTGCTAACTGCTACTGCTACTGCTACTGCTACTGCTACTACTACTACTACTACTACTACTACTACTACTACTACTACTACTACTACTACTACTACTACTACTACTACTACTACTACTACTACTACTACTACTACTACTACTACTACTACTACTACTACTACTACTACTACTACTACTACTACTACTACTACTACTACTACTACTACTACTACTACTACTACTACTACTACTACTAACTACTACTACTACTACTACTACTACTACTACTACTACTACTACTACTACTACTACTACTACTACTACTACTACTACTACTACTACTACTACTACTACTACTACTACTACTACTACTACTACTACTACTACTACTACTACTACTACTACTACTACTACTACTACTACTACTACTACTACTACTACTACTACTACTACTACTACTACTACTACTACTACTACTACTACTACTACTACTACTACTACTACTACTACTACTACTACTACTACTACTACTACTACTACTACTACTACTACTACTACTACTACTACTACTACTACTACTACTACTACTACTACTACTACTACTACTACTACTACTACTACTACTACTACTACTACTACTACTACTACTACTACTACTACTACTACTACTACTACTACTACTACTACTACTACTACTACTACTACTACTACTACTACTACTACTACTACTACTACTACTACTACTACTACTACTACTACTACTACTACTACTACTACTACTACTACTACTACTACTACTACTACTACTACTACTACTACTACTACTACTACTACTACTACTACTACTACTACTACTACTACTACTACTACTACTACTACTACTACTACTACTACTACTACTACTACTACTACTACTACTACTACTACTACTACTACTACTACTACTACTACTACTACTACTACTACTACTACTACTACTACTACTACTACTACTACTACTACTACTACTACTACTACTACTACTACTACTACTACTACTACTACTACTACTACTACTACTACTACTACTACTACTACTACTACTACTACTACTACTACTACTACTACTACTACTACTACTACTACTACTACTACTACTACTACTACTACTACTACTACTACTACTACTACTACTACTACTACTACTACTACTACTACTACTACTACTACTACTACTACTACTACTACTACTACTACTACTACTACTACTACTACTACTACTACTACTACTACTACTACTACTACTACTACTACTACTACTACTACTACTACTACTACTACTACTACTACTACTACTACTACTACTACTACTACTACTACTACTACTACTACTACTACTACTACTACTACTACTACTACTACTACTACTACTACTACTACTACTACTACTACTACTACTACTACTACTACTACTACTACTACTACTACTACTACTACTACTACTACTACTACTACTACTACTACTACTACTACTACTACTACTACTACTACTACTACTACTACTACTACTACTACTACTACTACTACTACTACTACTACTACTACTACTACTACTACTACTACTACTACTACTACTACTACTACTACTACTACTACTACTACTACTACTACTACTACTACTACTACTACTACTACTACTACTACTACTACTACTACTACTACTACTACTACTACTACTACTACTACTACTACTACTACTACTACTACTACTACTACTACTACTACTACTACTACTACTACTACTACTACTACTACTACTACTACTACTACTACTACTACTACTACTACTACTACTACTACTACTACTACTACTACTACTACTACTACCACTAGTACTACTACTACTACTAGTACTACTACTAGTACTACTACTAGTACTAATGCTACTACTAGTACTAATGCTACTAGTACTACTACTACTAGTACTACTACTACTAGTATTCCTCTTACTCGTAAACTGGTAACTTTTACTTTTACTGCTGTTACAACTACTACTGCTGGAGCGACTTCTACTGCTACTGTTACTGCTACTTCTGCTGCTACTGCTACTGCTACTACTACTATTACTACCGCTACTGCTCTTACTACTGCTGCTACTGCTACAACTACTGCTACTGCTATTGATACTGCTTCTGCTACTGCTATTTCTACCACTATTACTACTAATTCTACTGTTACTGTTACTGCTGATGCTGCTGTTGGTGCTGCTGCTTTTACTGCTACTATCTACAACTACTACTGCTACAACTACTACTACTGCTGCTACTACTGCTACTACTGTTACTGCCACTGCTAATGTGTTTTTGCTACTGTTACTGTTAATGTTACTGCAGCAAATACTGTTACTATTACTACTACGGCTATCACTACCTCTACTGCTACTGCTAGGTTACTATTATTTCCACCACTGCCCCTACTGCTGCTACAGTCTCCATGGCTACTACGGTTGCTATTACTGCCGCTACTACTATTATTACTTCTACTACTGTTACTACCAGGACCGTTGTCATTACCGCTGCTACACTGCCACTGCCAATGCAAGTATTACTTTTGCTACTGCTACCACAGTTACTCCTACTACAGCTACTCCTACTAAGGTTTTTAGTATTGTAACTTCTACTATTGCTGCAGCTGCTATTACTGCTACTGCGGTCACCACTGCCACCACCGCTTCCACTGCCACCACTAATGGCACCACCACTACTACAGCTCCTACTATTACCACTATGACTACTATCCTTATCACTGTTGGGCACAGTGTCACTACAACAACTGCTATCAATACTACTCCTACTGTTAGAATTTCCGCTAATACGCATTCATCTCCAGAACTGCTACTGACGCTGCTACTATTTTTGCTGCTAAAACTATTGTTACTACCACTGCTGCTAATATTACAACCACTGTTACCAGTACTGCTACTGCCAATACTACAGCAGCTGCTACTAATGCCATGGTTACTATTATTACTGTTAATACTAACACTTCTACTACTTCTACTGCTCGTTGTACCACTGCTTCCTACACTGCTACTAATGCTATTTTTTCTGTTGCTGTTTATACATCTGCAATTTTTGCAACTACTCCACTCAGTGGCTCATAATTGCAAAATACAAACTTCTGTAGGTTAGAATGAAACGTTCAAACTTTGAGCTACTTCAACCAATCACTATTGCTTTGGACCAGTTAGCAGTCCCGCCTGGACAGGCCGCAGGAGGTGATGCAATGTTTCCTCAACCCAGCTAAAGGTCTTCCGCCACCTATAGATGAGAACAATATGCATCTTTAAAGCCCAAGCTCGCTCGCATTGCAAATGTTTTAGTGAACTCTGTCGGTGGAAATTTGTTGTATTTTTGTTTTAGAAATATATTGCTTATATAAATTCCCACCCTCTTCCTCACAATCTCTTATCTTGATTTTGTTATCTATTATTTCTGTAGTTTATCCACAGACTTTTTCTTTTCTCTCTTGAAGCCGATTTTAATAAGAACTTTTGATCTGGGATAATTACTATTTTTATATTTAACATTGCTTTTTAAATATATATATGGTGTATGGTAATGAACCAACTACATTTTTATTGCTAAAGCCATGTTACTAGCTTCACCTAATGGTTGATTATTTCATAAGCTATATTGAGGTAAATGCCCAATGGAAAGAAAAAAAAAATTTTTTTTTAATTTAAACAAGTTTTAAGGTAAAAGTAATTCAGTTAAGGTTTTAAAACTTCAATCAATTTTTGTTTTTCCGATGTTGTGAAAAACTCCACTTTACAATGATGTCATAAACTTCCCAACATTACCAATTATTGCTGACTGGACACATATGCATGGAACCAACTTGAGAGAGCAATTGTATATTGGTGGACAGATGTTAAAAATATAATACTATTCAGGTTTAAAGATCATGTGAACAAACAATAGTATTTTACACCTATGCTACTCAAGTAGTCCAACATGAAGTCTTTTGGTGGCAAATCAGTTCATATCCATGTAGTCGTAGTCAAAATTACCACAGCCAGAAATAACAACCAAATATTGCAGTTAGATTTAATATGAATTGTAAATATCAGCTCGTCATGATTAGTAAATATGTGGGTACTGATGGTAAGTAAAAACAATGTAAACTGCTACAAAATCAAACTCCATTTGCTCTAACTGACGTCTACAAAAGTTTACCAGTGAAGGTCATCCACTTTGACCGACACACATTACTATGGTGCCTAGGATGAAGTCCCAAACAATGGGGTAGCTATTTTTTGCATTACTTTGCTGAGATATTTTTCTCGCAGGAAAATAGTTTTTACTGCATTGCTAATTGAATTCAGTTTGACAGAATAAAAAGCACACCTTGAGTAGCTTTTGCCTTTTTTTGTTACATGGAAGCATGTAATCACTTTCACCAAGTTTAGTAACACCCAACACTACCTTGAACATCTTTCACAAAAACTGCTGCAGGAGTGAATGTGGGAGATTTGCATGGTGATTAAGTAGTGTCAGACTCCCTCAACACCCTTCCCAACCCTAAAACCCCCTACACCCCCCTATGCTCTCTGGTAAGGGAGTTATATAGTACCCTCAGGACTACCCCCCCCCCCCCCCCTCTGTGCCATTACCTAAATCCCCTTTCAAAAGGGATACCCGGGTACCCCGGGCCAGTATCAACCCTGTATCCCCTTATATTAAGATATAGTAGCTACCCCGGGTCTACCCCGGGCCATCCCCAGGTCAGGACCCCAACCCTGTATTCAAACAGGGTGATTCATGGAGCCTGTGCCCCTAGGAATCAGAGAGCCTTGACAAAATGGAGACCAGAGCCTTCCCCTTCCAGGAGCCCAGACTAGGAAGTGGCACTTCCAAATTAGGAGTGGAAAGTTTCCACCACCAGAAAAGAGCGGGAAGAAGAACCCAGAACCCATGTGTTCTTGTTCTAATTGGCTTGCTGTATTATTGTATTTTGTATTGCATTATGTGATTGGTATATTTCTTGTATTATGCTATTCTACTGGTTATGCCTAATAAGGTAATGAAATGGTCTGTTATTTTCTATAAAAGGAGCTGCTGTACATTGAGTTGATGAGTTGTTGAATGGATAGTATTAAACACCCTTTTAATTGTGTATCAAATAAAGTATTTGTTTGATAAAACCTCTAGTAGTGTGTTTGGGTCGTGGACCCCGTGCAAGTTTTTAACGTCTATTCCCCCAAAGTGTGAAGAGAGAGAAGGAGAGGATTCCGTTGTGTGGGTGATAGAGGACTCAAATCTATTACAATAATAACTTAAAAGACAAGCAAGCTTGGGACTCGATTTTGAAAAAATAAAAATTTGGTTCGATTTTGATTCGAACATTTAAAAGAAAGGAATGGAGCATTTCGATTTTTTTTGAAAGAAAAAGGATAAAGGAATGTACCGTCAATTTTATACTCTGTATGGTTATTTATCTTGGCAAAATTTATGTGGTATAGAATCATCTTCTAATTTATTATTCGTTGCTGCAAATATTACATATAGATGTATTCAGTAATTAGCAGCTAAAATGATGTAACTTGATAGCGCAATATCAAAGAATTATTTTGATCAGAACTCAGCTCTTCATCAATGGGAAAAAACACACATTTCATAGCCTTTATTATTATATATAAATAATACAAAGTCATCAGTGATTATCTGTCATTATGTTATAGATATTCATAATTGGTGTAAATAATATATATATATGTATAACTACTATTGCATTTCAACAACAATAATTATAAAATCGACTTATTATGGTATTGATGATATTTGATTAATAAATAGTAATAGTGAATCCTATTAAGTGTTCATTGATGTGATGATTGGTATGTTGATCGATTTGTTGGGTATATAAAAAATAAATAATAACTAATAATAATAATGATGAAAAATTATTATCATTAAATAATGTTGGTGTTATTATTACGTATACTTTTCACCGGGATTTCAACCATTCGGATTTTATCCAAATTGCCCGGATTTTGGAGGTGACAAATTTCACTAGGATGGATTTGTCATACTGCTCTTTGTTACCCAGATTTACTAGTATAATTAATACCCCCTTCACTTTCATATAATTGATACTATATATTTCATTTGTTCCAGTAATCTAGTCACAACTACAACCCTAACAAAACAAATAAATGAACAATTAAAGTTATTTCAATACAACAACAACGCTACATCTACTAGTGCTTCACTTTCACTACTAAATCATGTAGACATCTAACACAATGGTCTGATAAAGTCATCAATAAAGACAGAAAAGACATCAATGAAATCAGAATAAGTCAATATCTCTCATTTCTTCACTTTTACATGTAGTAGGAGATCGAATGTTAACAGATAATAATTTACACTACTTCTGCCCAATAGCCCGCTACAGTTTGTATTGTGTTTGCTCTAGGAAACTTGGGTTATAATGACTCACCACATGGCTTTAGCTTGAATACACACTGTAAGGAACCATTTGAAAGCAGTTTAAAAAAAAGATAACTACTAGCTTGAGCAATGGTCTCAAATCACATAGTACAATGTATATATGTAGCTGATTGATGTAGATGATGAAGAGCTGACAAAAAATGTAAAAAGGTCACAACAGCATATAGCCAAAGCAAAACAAAATAAGGGCATTATATACAGTGATTCATAAACATAGTGTGTGGTCAAACATTTTAATCTAATCACACGTCATTCATTTTTGTTTTGTGACTCCAAGCATTTCTGGTACTCATTCTTTTGTTGCCTCCATTTGCAACACATTCATTTTGATTGATTGCCAAGTGTTATATTATGCTTAGAGCTTTAGCAGCCAGGTTGGAGCCCCGCACTCTTTTTTTTTTGGGGGGGGGGCTTACAATGGCCTTCCCAAACCCCCTAGCTGATATTGCTCAGCGCTGAGCACCTCGGTTTGGGCACTCTGCGCCCTCAGTAACACCGGGGGAACTTTACTAGGATTATTCAAAGCTCAAGGTTGCGACCCCTGCTTTTTATTATCAGTATAATTGTCATAACTGAATTGATCATTGTAATTGATATAAAATAAATATACACATAATGGTTATAATGCAGGAGAATATCAATTGCCACCATGTTCAATACGAATAGTTAGTAGTAATGGTAGTGGCAGTGGTAGTGTGGTAGAGTAAAGCCTGTTGTTTCTGTACAACATAAAAATCCAATTAATCAATGAGAATTTTTATTATAATAACTAAATATATCTACACATTAACAACGATAGTTGCTATGGCAGTAGTAATATACGGCTATTTACTAATCAGCGATTAAGTTTATACTTATAATAAACTGCCATGCGCAGGCGTGGTTGTCTCACTGGGAGCGGCCATAGAAAAAAAACACTCAAATTATCCCCAAAGGGTAATGTTCAACCCAACCTTTACAGTAAAAAATAATCAAAATAATGAAATACATTATGATAACAATTACGATTAATAATTAATAAATTAAAAAATAAATAATTGTTAGCTAATAAATAATAATATAATAATAATAATAATAAAAATGACCTGTGTCTACTTTGCCAGCTAAAACAGAAAAAGTAAACTATCAATGTTTAAAGCTACGTTCACACTATGCGATTCTCGGCCGAGTGGGAGGAGCAAAAAATCGGCTCGCAAGTGTGAACAGTAAAATCTTAACGATTTTACAATCGGTGGCAGATTTTTTTTTATCGGGCAGTGATGGTTCTCTGTACGATTATCGGCCTGTCTAGCCAATCAACATCCACATCACAGCGTTTCAATTTAATGCTTTTCAAGAAACTTGCAGCTGCTTGATAATTATTATTTTAACCAATTTTAGAATATTTTTTAATATTTCCCTGATCAACTGCAAGTCTTGTTTACTAGTAGAATATTAAGGTGGGTATACTAACTATTATCAATATAAATAGAAAACAAGAACCAGCGCCATGATTATAATAAATAATTGCATTGGAAAAGTTATCATTTATTTATTATTCATTATAATTAATTGAGTATACTACTTGCCATTATTTATTATTATTATTTGTAATTCATTTCTAATTATTGATGAGTGAAGAAATGGTATAATTTATTTAAATATCTGATAATATTAGCTATATTATTAATAATATCAATTAATAATAATAATGTTCTGTAATTATCAATTAAATAAATGCGGTATCTTGACAACATCTCAAGGCCATGCAATATCGGGCACAAAAAATCGCAAGTGTGAATTCTTCTAAATAATCGGGAGAGCAACTCCCGATTCCTTCAGATAATCGCATGGCCGAGAATCGTATAGTGTGAACGTAGCTTAATGATTATGTGCAGTCACATGAGCACAAAGGAAAGCTCATGTGATGTAGCTGAAACCTAGACAGCCTTTGTTCATATCTATGCTCTTTTTATACACTTATAGAACCAAGCTATTCTTTTCCTGTCAGCACCTAAGGCTGACAGATTATGTCACAAAAAGATTGTTATGTAACTTTTTTTATATATAAGGTGGCTGAAGCTGCCTGTAAATCAGAGCAGAAGAAGAGATCAGCCAGGCGTTATCCAAATTGTACAATACTCAACCCTACTTCACTACTTTTTCATTACAAATTTCAAAAAGATACCTGCTCTGCTATTGCCCAGTACGACTAAGGAGTGCCGGCCTGCAAAGGCCCAATACTCTAGACTGTCTACTACCCAGCTAGTCTGATTATGCTGGGCAGGCATTGCTAGAAGCGGTAAGTGGTCCTGTACAGACAGCAGCCTGAGGTCTGGTACAGGTGGTGAATGCTATCAGCAACTCACTACCCGACTCAGAAATCCTGTACATTATAACAATCATTATAATAATAATGATTATGAATAATAGTACTCTTCAAGAGAGTTGGGTACGCTTTGTACACGATCTCAAATTTGCCTTAAAAAAAAGGAAAATCTAGTCGTTAAATTGTAATAATCACAGTAAGAAAGATATTTAATGGTGGTATATGTAACATTTATCACCTAAGGTTTTTTTTTTCAACTAAAATAAATCTCCACAACATCATTGCAGTCTATACTACTGTCTGCATCATCTGCTCAAATGTTCCAGTTTGTTCAATAAATGATATCATTTATAGTCTCAACACAAATTTCTGGTTTTTGCATCATTGCTAAACTAACCTAAGTTTAGCTATTTAAGAGTCGCTGTTTTCACACAGAAAGCATCCAGTTCAACAACAGTGAGCAAAGAAGCAACATCCACTACAATTACCAAGAGAGCATTCAGCATTAAGGTAAGAAATACTAAATAATTATTTGGAACTAGTTGAATAACTCATCTAGTTGTAGTCTAACTGTTTTTTTCAAAACTAAATCTTTTGACAAAACTCTAATAATTACATCATATTTAATCATTTTTTATATTTTTATCATTTAACTTAGGTTTGAAATAAATAGAATTTTTTTTGTGGGCACAATGACTTCAAACTCCAAAATACCTCCAAAACTTTGCATTAAACCAGTCCTCCCTACTTTGACTAACATCAACATCGTCAGTACCTCTACTACCTCCACCTCCTCCAGCATCAACACTGTCGCCAGCATCAACGATATTGATAGGAACCGACACTAACACCTCTTCCGATACTTTATCCTCCTCCCACTCAATCAGCAGTGGTAGCAACACATTCTCCAATTCATTGAGGAATCCACGAGTTGCTTTGACCGACTCTCCTTTGAGTCCTACACCGGATTATACCTATCTGCACGACAATAACAAAGTCGAACGACACGCTGATATCAAAAACGTATCAACGGCATTGACACGGGAGCAAATTTTTCTTCTCATGTCTGGAGATGAAAATGAAGAGATTAGCGCTAGTAAACTTGAAAGAGTTGCTGCTGAATCAAATAGCTGGAATAATGACGGACGCTATGAGAAAATGATTCTTGGAGATTGAGAATTTCGTGAGTTTGATAAATTTACCAATTCGTACAGTATAGGAGGTTTTCCGTACTGTCTTCATCGAAGATTACGGTTGTCAAGACATCGTACTATTGAATAGTGTCAGCAAGTGCACCATGCTGTGGTTTACTGTACTGGTTTATTACTGTATTGGTTTATTTTATTGTACTGACTTCTGTTTGACACGGCAGTTGTTGTTTGCTATCAGAACTTGTAGGGTATGTGCTCAGTAGAAAATATAATATAAAATACATATACATAATACAACATACAGAGAAAGTTTATGACAACGGTATCTTGGAATACGAAGACGTTTTAAAAAAATAGAAATAGGATTCGAGCGAAGTCACGGATCGATAAAGAGCTTACGATGAAGTTTGAAGAGCTCAATTTCTGTACCCTGCATACAGTAATCTACATGGGAGCGTGAGAGCAACGTCAACTTGACCTCCGCATTATCAGCAGCGTTCAGAACCAAAGTCTGAAACAACAGCAAGCTTTAGCCAAGACTCTCAGAAAAAATCCTGGAAACAATTGAATGCATACTTTAAAATCAACACTTTCGATAAGCTTCCTACCAACACACTTTTGACATTAAGCAGACTCTCCACTTGGAAAAATTTGAAGTTGAGACAACAGACAAAATTGAAGCTAAAACAGCAGACGACACCTCATGTATTGCTCGCACAGTCATCTACAGATTCATGAAAATGATGGATGTTTGATGAGTGGAAAGATTATCATCCCTCCTGAAAACTTTTTAACGATCAAAACAATAGACAAGCTATTATCCACTACAAAAACATGATGACGGGTAAAAATTGAGTAAAAAGACATCTTCTTATGATCCTAACATTTGAAGAAGCCTTACTGCTATTGAGTGAGTCGGCTGTGAAAGAGGGGAGAACTTTTAGGTTTTCCCTATTTGATGATGCTGATGATGATGATGACGATGACGATGACGATGACGATGACGATGACGATGACGATGACGCTGACGATGACGATGACTGACAATAACGAGTATATTTATATGTATAAATCATTACATAATCATACCCTTGGTTTCAAACATCTCCCTTTCAGTTTCTCTGACCACATGAGTGGGAGAATTTATTATGAGGCAATTAGTGGCCCTTATGATACCAGCATAGGCCAGGGAATGTGCTCCCCACATCACCGTACCCCTCAGGCTGTATGGACATACAGAGCACCACAGGGAACAATTTCCAACTACTAAATGCAGTTCCAAACTTTGTCAACTGTAGTCTTGAGTGACTCCTGCCTCTGGCTCAACTGCTTGAGCTCACTAGTACTGGTCTCCAGCTGTTCTTTGGTTAAAGGATGTTGGCTACCGGGTGTGTACCCTCCTTCTGAGCCCGCACCAAATCTTTATCTGAGGGTATAGCACGTCTTCGGTCCATAGCAGAGACATGAGGGGTGTCAGGACAGGTAGTAGCAGTGGCTGGGGGTGTAGGGATGGAGTGCGACTGAACCTCTTTTGTCACTTCTGCTTTAGTGGGACCACCATCTCTCTCTTGAATATGAGTACACTGATGGCAATTGTCTGTGCAGTGCCTACTCAGCCCATCTGCATTACCGCGTTGGGCTCTGCTCCTATGCTCGAGGGTGTACTGGAATTCAGAGAGGATCTCTAGCCAGCGAGCCATTTGACTAGTGGGCTCCTTTCTCTTACACAGCCACATCAATGAAGCATGGTCCGTCTGAAAGTGAAACTCCTGACCGTACAGGTATGGTCGGAAATGTTTCACAGCCTTCACAACTGCCAGGAACTCTTTCCTGGTAGCACAGTAACTTTGCTCTGCAGGGCTGAGTGTTTTACTGTTGTAGGAAATTACTCTTTCTTGTCCATTCTGCTCC
This sequence comes from Cryptosula pallasiana, assembly GCA_945261195.1. NCBI lineage: Eukaryota > Metazoa > Bryozoa > Gymnolaemata > Cheilostomatida > Cryptosulidae > Cryptosula > Cryptosula pallasiana. The sequence goes on along the minus strand of OX183132.1, from coordinate 36,923,156 downwards.
CAGGACATCACAGCTCCAACACCATCATTGCTGGCATCCGTATCTACAATCTACGTGCAGGTGGCCTCCGGGTATCCCAATATGGGGGCTGTGAGAATACTGTATTTTGACTGCTGGAAAGCACTTTTGTGGTTTGTCCCCACACCCAGGGGGTATCCTTACCAGTCAGCTCGGTCAAGGGTTTGGCAACAAATAATGTCATCTAGATATAGTAAGAGCGCCTGCCAGTGAAGTCCATGTAAGGCTTTCTCCATCAGGCGTTGGAAAGTAGCTGGCACAGAAGTCAACCCAGAGGGTAGAACTTTGCATTTCCAGAGACCTGATCTTATAGAGAAAGCTGACTTCCCAATGGCATCCTCATCTAGTGGCACCTGCCAGTATTCACTGACAAAGTCTACGGTGCTGAAATAACGCCTGACTGCGAGATGCTTGGCGGGGATATGCATCGAGATGCGTTACTGCATTCAGCCTTCGGTAGTCTATACAAAAACACCAGATTCCATCTTTTTTTCTTTAATACGACTACTGGGGAGCTCAAGTCCATGACGCCGGCACTATTAGTTTTCTCTCAAGTAGTTGGGCAACCTGCCTCTCTGCTTCTTCCTCCTTCTGTGGGCCCAAGTGGTGTGGGGGCTGGCATACAGGTTTAGGGCCTTGGAGCAAGGAAATGCTGTGCTTGACTAGCTCAGTTCATTCATCTCCTGCTCTCCTGTACTGAACACAGCCTCACATCAGCTTAGTAGCTGGGCCAACTGGTGTGCCTCCTTGGTGCTACTGCAATAATGCAGCACTGCGTCACATAACTCTTGAAGGTGTGTTGGCACTGGGTGTATGGAAGGGGGCCTGTGATCCGGCAACATTCCTTCTCCACTACACACTCTTCAAGAAAGACCCCGATATACTGCCCTACCTTCCTTCCTGCCTTCAAGGTGACCGGCTAGTCTATGGGGTTCAGAAATCTGATTAAAATGCGCCCTTGTTGATCTGGTTGGTTGAGGCTGGCTGCCAGGGGTGGTGCATCTCCCTGGCCTTCCACTATACCATGAAGGAGGTGATTGTGGCTGCTCAACCGACACGGGATCTTTGCTTCAGACCAAGGAGGAAGTCTGTGTCCCGGATTACTTACATCCTGCTACCCAACATCCTTCCGTGTTTGCCTTTACGTGCCAGTTCTCGACCATTCAACATAATGCCTGCTTCGTCAAACTTCATCTGACATTGGTGTGCCATTAGAAATGGCATCCCAATAATGACATCTTTGTTGATATGGCTGACCAAAAATGTAGATGTCTCTTAGCCAGAGGGGTAGCTGGATCGTGCCATAAAATGGAATCCGGGAGCCGTCTGGCATCAATCCATGTGCATCACTCTTCTACAGGCTGCTCTTGGTGGCTGGAGATGGTTTGTTAAATGTGTGTTGGGACAACAAGTTGGTGGTGCTCCCTGTATCCATCAGTATGGATACCAGCTTCACATCTAGTTTACCAGGCAAGAAATAGCTGGGTTTGTATGGCAGTTCTAGAAGATATTACCACTTTATCTGGGGGTGGATGTCTGGAACCGATAGTTTGTCTAGTCTGATCCTCCTTGACTGTGGTTTCCCTCTGGGTGCTGGCATTTGAAGCAGCGTTGGATCACTGGTCAGTGGTTGACTTGACGGCCCTGGATCTGCACTGTCTACCTCCATTTTTTGCAAGGTGCCGAAACGGATGGTCAGTGACAACTGCCAAGCTTCAGGATTGGGAGTGGCTCTGCATCCCTGCTTCTAGTGTTCTGAAACAGGGTTGTGGCATTCCAACTTCTAGTAGTCTTTCTGTAAATCTTCCAGTAGCCCGGGTGTGACCATCAGTTAGAGTTACTGTAGTGGGCTCCTTTTGTTTCCCTGCTGTTTTACTTTGTTCATGTTAGGTGTCTAAGAATGGGTGGGACAGCCCTTAAGGTAATGGCCTTGACCTCCACACCCCAACAGCTAGGAGGGGCAGGCCTCCTAGGAATAGGAAGGTCTGTATGCTGCATCTTTAGCAGCTTCACTTCCTCCACCAATGCTTGCAGGTTTTTCATCATCCCTAGCAGTAGCTCTTCGTCGGTAGTTATAGGCTTAACCTGGCCGACAAGTAATCGCACTGTCTTTGTTGGTGATGTAGATGGTTCATTCTCCTCAGTCTCATCGTCCACCCCCTGACTCTGGAGGGTCAATCTTCTAGGAAGGGTCTGATCTGCTGGTACTTGCTGCCTGCTAGGACAGCATCTTCCACTGTTACTGGTTGTACAGCCAGCAAGTGTATCTGGAGTGCTGTGTTACCCAGAGTGCTGGAGAAGGTGTCCAACACCATTCGTTTAATTCGTATGGGTGGAAAGTCATCATAGGCAACTTGCACCAAGCACTCTACCTCGGTTGTATGTTTTTGTAGGGTAGTTTGGGGAACGGTGCAGGCTTGAACGTTTTGCCTGTGCTTTTCTGGCAGTGAGACCAAACCTGGCTTGCAGAGCAGTGAACGCTTCATGCACACGAGCTGACTTTCCACACTGCAGGACATCACCGTTCAGCGCCTTTTAGGTGCAACAGTGCAGTGCCATGTGCCCAATCATTTGCTTCAACGACCTCAACAAAGTGAGCTATAAAGTACTTGACGTCTGCATCTCCTTCGAACTTTGGCGCCTTAAACTTATTAGACGCTGCAGCTGGTTGAGGTAGAACTATGCCACGCAAAGCCTGCGTGAGCAGCTCATTAGCATCCATGGCTAGTTGTCCAGCTGGTTGTACTGCTGGCTGTCCTGCTCTACCAAGGCTCCTTACTCTTTTGGCTGCCATGGTTCAAGTGATCACTGGCCCTGTATGACCCAATTACGGCCCTGTGTTTGGCCCTGTATGACTCAGTACCCGCCCGGTGACTGGCCATGTAGCTGTCTACAGGATGACTTCAAAGTAGGCGATGGAAATCCTCTGCTTTCTGTGGCTGTCTACTGGACAAGTCCAGAGTAGACACTGCAACTGTGAGCACTGATCCTGCGCTTACAACAGGCAATCATCCTGATGACTGTTTGAAAATGGTCAACTCCGATGCAGAACTGCTCTTGTGATACTACTCGTACTTGTCTGTTGGATAATATCCAAAAGAAATACTGCAACTTTCCCCTGGTTTGGTCGCGTGACAATCTGCCCTGTCAGTTGTGTCCTTTGGGATTCCTTCAGATCCCACAGCTGCCACCAATGTAGTAGATTTCACGGACTACTATTGGACACAACAACTATCTGACTGACTACCGGCTGTATAAGTTCTTAACCCCTGCGTTGTAAGTCCTGCGCTCTGTCCTGCCAACCCAGTGAACACTGGTGTAGCAGGGTAAATCTGCTCCAAAAGCCTTGGCAGGTATGCAAGTTTGTCAGTAGCTGCTGCAACTCCAGAATACTCCAAGTGAGAAGAGAGAGGTATTTACAAGTATAAGATTGATTTCCAACTGAGCTCTATGGCTCAAACATCATAATTTATACACAGACAGTTCAATACAATATAATCTGATCACTAAACCATACATACAAACAGCCAATGCTATTGCTAGAATTATTTATGGCCCAATCAAGTAAATCAAGGTAGTCAATGGGCGGGGCCTTTACCATCTCTTAGCAGTAGTCTCTGCTTGTCTGGTTTGTACATCGAGTAGGGGTGCACAGCTGCTACAGTTTGGCCACTGAACACTCAGGGGCTAGCAACTGCCAAATTCCTCCAAAAAATGTAATCCAAGCTAAGCGATGTGGTCATTTAGGCCACCAGCAAACTGCCAGCTGGCTCAACAGAACAGATTACCCTATGGGCACGCTGGTAAGCAAACATCTGCTAGTTGATTATTTACACTGGCCCTTTTGAACCCCTATTGTATTATACGCGTTGCCATGGTAACAGCTCTAAATATATGTATTACTCTCATGTTTTACACACTTGGTTTGAGTTAACGAAGCTGATAATATTAGCATTTTTTTTGTATTTCAATGATGAGTTTTGCACTTCTGCTGCTGAATATTTCTGCAACGCTGCACACTGAATTATACGCTTTGAATACTGAGGGAAAAAGGCAATTTTCCCTTAGCAATGCGATTGACAATAGTTAGAGTTGAGTACAGCTGTAATATAAGTGTAGTAGAATGCAGTGTTCGCGCAAAACCAGGATCATGCAGTCTGGCTGGTTGAGGAAGTGTGTGTGCATGGTTGTATTAATGATGTATGAATGTTGTATGAATGATGTATGAATGATGTATGAATGATGTGTGAATGACGGAAACTCTTTATGTAGGATTTTAGTTGTAAGTAGAATTTTGTGTACAACAAAGATAGCAATACATTCCTTTGACACGAACGGGATATCGCTCAAGCCACCCGAACATTCAAAAAGTTTGTGTAGCATCAAGTATGAATTGATTGCTCCATGGTGTAGCTTTGGTTTTAGATTAAGAACAAAGATTCGATAGACGAGTTTACTGCATTGTTATAATGAGTGCACATCATACACAATTGATAAGTTTAGTAGTGCATGTGAGATCTCACGCTAGCTGGTCACATGTTGCATCAGCCATAAATTTACGGATAACGTGCAGTTTTAGTTTAAAAATAGGAGTCTTTTTATGGCTGTTTTCCACGCCAACAAAATAGAATCAGGCAGACACCACCACGCTTTGATCCTTGCAACATGCTAAGAACTCTTTCATTCTAGTGCAGACCTGCAAATATTCGATATTGATCGTCCACCAAAAATGTTTAGGCTGCCAGAAATACACAAGAACTACAATTTGACTTTGTCTGCATAGCACACCCCTTGAGTGCGCGCCAACAGTGTACTACACGTTGCTTCAGATCAGATTTAAACCGCTAGAAGAAACCACACAGTTGATGAACTTTAAAACAGTCTGACCAGATATATGTGTGACATAGACTTTATAATATTAATGCCAACATTTTTCTTACCTTTTGAGCTTTCGAGTACATCTACATGTTTATACCCATGTTTGTGTGTTAGTGAGTAAACCAGCATGTGTTTTGATTTGACAGTCAAACTGATATATTAACCGCATTTTTCCACTACCAGGAAAGTCAGCAAATTCACAATAATTTGGATCTTCCAGCTTTGTATGTAACATTGAAAAGCTCCTTCACAATAAATTATCCAAACAAAAATCTTTGCAATTAAACCATTTAGGAAAACTTTCATAATTTGATAAATTATTGTTACATTTTTGTTTATTACATTCCACCAGTATTTCTCAGGAGCACCTGAAGAAACTTTTAAATAAAAAAATCTTGAATTTAAATTTCTCAGCTGAACCACTTGTCAGTATCCAGTAACCATGAAATGCTCTCATTGAAGCCAGTAGACCAATAAACTAGGTAATTACCAAACTATTATTGTAATGTTAATAAGTCTACAAGAATAAGTAGTGAATATGCCATGAGTCCATAACTCCCACTTCTATATAGCAGATTCATAGTACAGTTTATATTAAGAAGGGTAAGAGTGAACAACTCCTTGTTTATGACTAGAGAAATGAAATTGTATTAAATATTGCATAAATGCAGGGCACTATCCACCACTTTCAGCTTACATTACCTCACACAGGTTATCTTGCAACTAAATTATTCTGTTCCATGTTGTTTTGCGTACCCCTTAGTATACGTTAATAACCAAATTTCTATGTTAAATGTATCCCAGCTCCCTTGTCCATTGATTTTACCTATGTAACTAAGCTCCACACCTGTGTCTGAGTAGAAAACAACTGCAGTAGCTACTAGTTACGCTGAAACTGCGGCAGCTGACGACTGGCAGGTCGAAATCACAATATAGTAAGGATTGTCTAGTTTTCAATTGACTTTTGTATTACCATCGCCACCCACCCAATTGCGCTAAAACATTAAGTTATTCCGCTCAAGCTAAATTGACCCAAAGTACCTACATCATAGAGTAATTGAAAAAAGAAATTGCTCAGGAATGATAAATTAGTATTTGCTAAAGCAATAGATATGCCAGTCTGTGACACACTGATCAACATCAATTGAGTGAAGGTAATTAATCTGCCTAGTGATGTGCTAGTTGTATAACATTTTGTGATTGTGCAAGTGAATGGAATGTTTGAATAACTCATAGCCGATGTTGTATCAGTTGCCATAGCTACAAAAACATAAAACTATGAGTATGTATAAACACTGTGTGAGTGTGGTGGTATAATTGTCATAACACATATAAATTGTATATTGTATAGCTTGGAATGGGTGCAGTTGTGATTAGAAATGAATGGAATAGTGTAGTGCTTTTTGCTGCTACTTGGTCACAACTGCTAATCTGCTTGTCTATTTATTATTCTGCAACTCCCTATATAGGGCATCAACAAGACTAGTCTTGAAGCTTGAGCTTTATTGCAAGGAATAAAACTGAGCTCTCTGGCTCAGTTTCTCATTTTTATATAAAAATATAATATATACAGTATAATGCAGAACCAATCAGATTACATGACAACAATGAAGCATATAGTAAGTTACTTAAGCGTAGCGCCTATTCACTGTCTTATTGGTCCTTAACCAGAATAGGGGCGGGCTCCTGTTTGACCTTTGACCCCGTAATATCACTTGCTAAATTGTCCAGAATTATCTACTCTTGGTACTGTTTGGGGGAGACAACTTGTAATCTTTGTGTAATCTTCACTAGCAATTGTGGTCGGCTACAGCTATCTCACCAGGTGAGCTCAACTCTCCAGCAAATTCTCCCACATACTCCGCCCCATTAGAGGCTGTGGGCTCTAATAACAATAATATAGCATTTGCTGGTGGTTCCCCCACCAAACTTTTCTCGCTGTCTTTTACTACTCTTACGGACAGTTTAGGTTGAGTAGTTACTTTTGATCGGCTCCGCCTCTTCTTTCCTAAAAGCACACAACCAATGCCCAGTTGTTTGTCTGCAACAGTATAGCCTAAAGGCTGGTATCTCTCATCCCAGCTTGGAATGAGATCTGCATCATTCAGAGAGGTGGTGTTACAACATAGAGATCGTACAGCCCTCACTGCCAGTGGTTCTATTGGTACACTGATGGTATGGTTTTTAAACCCTCTTGTAAGTCTTTGGGCAGGTATACACAAGCTAGATGGCTCTGTTGGGTGTCTCCGGCCCGGGGCAACTCCTGCCTGGCCCGGGGGGTTCTGGAACCTTAGATGGCATTGGCTATATAAAGTTTTACTTTCAATAGCGCTTTTGCTGTCATTCTTTACTGCAGCTCTCCCCGTAGGAAGCGGAGGAAAGTCCTCAAAGAATGTGAGTGTGGGCTCCTTGCTCTTAAGATCTGGAGGACCATCATTGGGATTATCACTCCCTACCCAATCATGGTAGTAATCAGAGTCATGACCATCAGATCTTTTCTGTGCCTGAGTTGTAGTGGTAGTTTCACTGGCACAAGATGGCTGCTCTTCGTTGGCCTCTTCTGGCTGCTTCCACTTCAGTGCCATCTTTGTAGGAGTACCCAATACTGTCTCTTTATCAGTTTCTGCTAACATTTGAGCATTACTTTTGTGACCTCTTTCCACAGCAGTCATAGTAGGTGGAGAAACAGAATCAGGTGTGAACACTTCAGGCCGCTGGGTATGAGTGAACTTGCTCACTACTGCACACCAGTCTGCAAACTGTTGACTCATTGTCTGTCTAGCATGACCTACTGGAGGCATTTTTGAATTTGTGAAAGATTTGCCAGCTTTGTTTCTGGTTTCACGCTGCATATCGAGTGAATGAATAGCTTTTGTGGGTTCATTTGACACCAAGAATGGCTGTGCTCCTCCCAGTGGTTCTCTGGCTAGCATAAATTTTTTCTCTTGGGAGGTGTGTTTTCTCGCGGTCTGCCATTGTGACATTGCAGCATTATCATGAGAGCACCTCTCTACTTGATGGCAAACAGCCTGGCCATATCTTATGGGTGGTCCTGTATTTCTCTTGGGCAATCCCCTTTCCTCTTCACCTGCAACAGGGCAATGCCCTTGGACTGTCAGTGGTGTAGCCAGCAGGGGTGTAGCGCTTGCTGCACCGTTTTCGCCTATAGCTGGTAGAATATCTGGTCCACCTTCATATAGTTTGCAGGGGAGGTTGGTGGTGACTTCCTCTCCCTGCAGGGAAGGATTGTCCACTATTGGTTTTGTTAGCTGGGGTGCCGGTGCCAATAATTCAGCAGGAGGGGTAGGCTCTGCTGGTTTAGCCGATCGGGCTGCTTTAGGGCGCCGGGCTACTGCTCCTCTCATGTTGGGACGCCTGTTTGGCTCTACGGCAGCAGGGGCCTGCCCCCTGGGATCTGGGCAGCTCTTGTATGGCTTCAAGCGTGATCCATTTTGTATTGATGACTGCCCATGGCGTGTGATCAGGTATGTGTGGTTAGAGTATGCTTCTTCCACCGTAAATGGACCCACAAACTTTGGCTGTAGTTTGGGATTTTCACCCTTGCGCCTCCTTCTGTTTTTGAGCCAGACTTGGTCTCCAACAGCAAAAAGGGTTGGCTCCTCCCCCTCTTCATTCCTGATTTGTCGCTGCGTCTCTCTTAACGTGTCATGCACTGACTCTAGACGCTCTTTCAAGTTCTGCGCATATTGGTGTACTGGCATATGGTCGGTAAGTGGTGGATGGTAATCAATTTGGTCTGGGAGTCTGAGTTCTCTTCCCAACATTAGGTAGTTGGGTGTTTCATCCGTCACTGAATGGGGGGTAGCCCTGAATGCCCTCATGAGTTGAGGTAGCACCAAGTCCCATTCTTCAGGCCTCCTTGTTAGTAGCAGAGAACGCAGTGAGTCACCAAGCACTCGATTGTTTCTCTCGACCACTCCATTGGCTTGGGGGTGATAGGGTGTTGTTCGAGTCTTTTCAACATTCCACAGGGTACACAGCTCTTTCATCAGACCTGACTCAAATTGTGCACCCTGGTCTGTGTGGATTTGTTCAGGGATGCCAAAGTAACAGAATATTCTCTCATCGAGAGCTGCAGCCACCACTGGCGTAGTTGCATCGGGAATAGCTAGTGCATCCTGCCATCGAGTAAAATGGTCTGTGAGCACTAGTATCCACACATTTCCTCTGTCGGTTTCAGGCAGGGGCCCAACCAGGTCGACAGCCAGCTTTTGCCAGGGGTGACCAGCATACATTCGCTGTCTGGCAGGGTTGGGCTTTGTGCCACCACTCTTTGCACGCTGGCAAACTTCACAGCTTGCAACCAACCGGCGCGCATCTGCATTCATTCCTGGCCAGTACCAGGTCAACTGTAGTCGTTTGGTGGTCTTTTTTATGCCTGCATGGGCTAGTGAGTGGGTCTGCCACATCACAGTTCCTCGAAGGCTGGGTGGGCAGATGGCACACCAACGGGCTCTATTGCCAACCACTATATGAACTTCCAGCACGCCATCAGCCCTTATGCGGAGTGATGGTTGACGTGCGCTCAACTGTCTGAGTTCCCGACAACCCAACTCCAGTTGCTCCTTAGTCAACAGGGTCCCACTCTCTACGGCTGCATAGATAACTGCTGTGGGATGGTTGCCCTCCTTTTGTGCTTTAGCCAGGTCTTTGTCAGCGGGTGCAGCATTGCTTCTGCTCACAGCTGCAACCTGGGCTCCATCAGTGGTGGTGCCGGATAGAGGTGTTCCTGTCAATGGAAAGTTTACCCCTGCATCCTCAGCTACTTCTGCCTCGGTAGGTCCACCATCTCTATTTTGGATGTGGGTGCACTGTCGACAATCAGTAGCACAACGCCTGCTGAGGCCATCTGCGTTGCCGTGCTGCGACCCACTCCTGTGCTCCAGAGTGTAGGTGAACTCTGACAAGATCTCTAGCCAGCGAGCCACCTGGCTGGTTGGCTCCTTTTTTCGACACAGCCACAAGAGCGAGGCATGGTCAGTGCGCAGTCTGAATTTCTGCCCGTACAGGTATGGGCGGTAATGCTTAACAGCTTTAACAACAGCAAGCAGTTCCTTCCTTGTGACGCAGTAATTGCGTTCGGCTGGACCCAATGTTTTGCTGTAGTACGAGATAACTCGCTCTCGTCCTCCTTGCTCTTGTGATAACACTGCTCCCAGGCCATCTTGACTTGCATCAGTGTCCAAGATGTAGGTTCCTTTGGCCTCTGGGTAGCCCAAAATGGGTGCTGTAAGCAGGCTATGTTTCAGTTGCTGGAACGCTCTCTGTTGGTCAGTGTCCCACTCCCAAGTGGCTTCCTTGCTGGTTAATCTGGTTAGTGGTTTGGCGACTGTAGCGAAGTCGGGAATAAACTGTCTATAATAGCCTACAGTTCCAAGGAATGCTTGAAGGCTTTTTAGGTCTTTCGGAGGCCTCCAGCCTTTAACTGCTTCCACTTTAGCTGGGTCGGTGGCTACCCCTTTCTCACTGACCACATGGCCTAGGTATTTGACTTGTGACTGTAACAGCTCACACTTCTCCGGCTTGAGTTTCAAGCCGGCGTGTTGGAGTCGTTGTAGCACCTCTGCCAGTCTGTGTAAATGGGTCTGAAAGTCTGGAGCAATGACAATAATGTCGTCCAGGTATAGGAGAAGCGTTTGCCAATGGAGTCCGTGCAGCACCTTTTCCATGAGACGTTGGAATGTGGCAGGAGCTGAGGTCAGCCCAAAAGGCAGCACCTTCCATCGCCACAGTCCGGTTCTGGTGGCAAAAGAGGACTTCTCTCTGGCGTCTTCGTCTAGCGGCACCTGCCAGTAGCCACTGACCAGGTCCAGTGTAGTAAAATATTTACTACCTGAGAGTGCGTCTAAACTCTCGTCGATCCGAGGCAGTGGGTATGCATCCACGTGGGTCACGGCATTCAGCTTTCTGTAATCAATACAGAATCGCCAGCTTCCATCTTTTTTCTTCACCAGCACCACTGGCGAGCTCCAAGCCCCTGAGGCTGGTTCAATCAAACCTCTTTTCAGCAACTGGGCCACCTGCCTTTCTGCCTCCTCTTCTTTTTGAGGCCCTAGGCGATGTGGGGGCTGTCTTATTGGCTTGGTGCCTGGCAGTAAGGGGATGCTGTGAGCTACAAGGTCTGTGCGACCCATGTCTTGTTCTCCCTTGCTGAAAACTGTTTGATATTGTCCCAACAGCTGTGCTAGCTGTTGGGCTTCTTCCTGATTCTTGCAGTTCGGCAATGCTGCGTCATAGACTTCTTGCAGGTGTTCTGGCACTGGGTGGGTGAGTACTGTCGTGCCACGTAAGGGTGCTCTTTCGGCTGGTGGATCTTTATCCATGCATTCATCTGGTGAGACAGCCAGGTACTTTCCCACCTTTTTTCCTGCCTTTAATTGTACAGGTTGGTCCGTGGGGTTCAGACATCGTACTAGAATTCTGCCCTGCTCATCTGGGTGGTTTAAGCTAGCTGCCAAAGGTGGTCCATCTGTCCGCCCCTCTATCAACCCCAGTGGAGGGTGGTTTGAGTTGTTCAGCTTACACCACAGCATGGCTTCTGAGCATGGTGGGAGTTGGGCGTCCCTGAGTACTAGCACTTGACTGACCATCATTCTGCCATGCTTATCAGTACATGCAAGTTCCTGCCCATCCAGAACAATTATGGCTTCATCGAATTTGAGCTGACACTGGTGTGACTGCAGGAAAGGCATCCCAACAATTGCATCTTCACTTCTGTGGCTAACTACGAATGTAACTTCAGTCTTGACATCTCTGAGCCTAAGAGGAAGCCGAATCATGCCGTAAAAGGGGATGCGGGAGCCATCGGCCATGAGTCCGTGCGTGTCACTCTCTTGCAAAGTTTGCCTGGTAGCAGATGAAAGTCGCCGAAAGGTGTGTTGAGACAACAAATTAGTAGTACAGCCTGTATCTACTAGGATGGAGATTGCTTTCCCTTCCAACTTGCCTGGCAGAAAGTAGCTTGCTGTATAGGGGCGTTCAAGGGGTTCCTCCATTATCTCGGCTGGTCGTACTTTAGGAGTTGTCTGTCTAGAACTTTGCTTGGGTCGGGTACCTAGTTCAGTTGAGGTAGCAGGCTTTGCCGACTTTATATGCTCGTGTGGTTGGCCACATAGCTCCGGGCTTGCCTCTACTTCATCTGTCTCTTGTAACGTTGCGAACCGGTTGGAAGTAGGTACTTTCCAGCGTGGTTGGGTGGCCACTGGTGTTGTCAGCGTTGTAGGTTGGGCATCTACAGGATTGTGTTGTTCCAAGCGCTGAATTGTCTTGTCATATCTCCGGGTTGCCCGTGGTTGGCTAGCAGTTGGAGTTACTGCACCGGGCCTTTTCCGTTTCCCGGCTGTTTGTTGGTCTGCTTGGGCCTACTGCTCCATGGCTTGGAGGGGCAGCCACTGCGGTAGTGTCCTTGCTTCCCACAGCCCCAGCAACTTGGTGGGACCAGCTCCTCCTTGTCTGTCTGGGGAGCAGGTGGAGTGTGTTTTTGTGTTTTAATCTCTTCCAACAATCCTTGTACAGTCTTCATTATTGTCATCAACATGTTTTGTTCCATACATTCTTTGACTTGAGCAACTGGGGGTGAGGGTGGTTGAGCGGTTTGTAGCGCATTTTCTTCTTCTTCCTCACCGTCCACCATACGAACCCTGTTGGGTCGTTCTTCTGGGAATGACTTGATCTGTAAGTATTCACTGCCGCTTCTGACTGCATCCTCTACGGATTGTGGTTGAACTGCGAGGAGGTGGCGTTGTAAGGCAGCATTTCCCAGAGTGCTAGAAAAAGTATCTAGCACCATCCTTTCCACCCGTCGGGGTGGCAAGTCATCGTACGCCACATTCATGAGGCGTTGCACCTCATTGGCGTGTTCTTGTAAGGTTGTTTTGGGTGACCAACGCATGCTGGACAGCTTTGCTAGTGCTTCTCTGGCCGTCAGGCCAAAACGAGCCCTAAGAGCAGTGTATACTCTCTGCACATTATTAGGCTTGCCACACTCTAGAGCGTCTCCTCTGAGAGCCTCTCTTAAATGCAGGAGTGTGGTGTTGTGTCCCCAGTCATTGGCATCGGCAACTTCTGTGAAACGTGCAATAAAATATTCCACGTCCCCTGACCCTTCAAACTTCGGTACTTTAAATGCAGTCTGTGCAGCACGATGTTGAGTGGCGCCTTGCAGCGCTTGTGCCAACAGTTGAATCGGGTCAACAGCTGGTTGTGCTGCCAATTGAATGGCTGGCTGTACTGCAGCAGGCTGTACTGGTTGAAAGGCCTGTTGATTAGCTGATTGAACAGCTTGCTGTATTGCAGGCTGTATGACTGGTTGAGCAGCTTGCTGTGCCGGTTGAATGGCTTGCTGATTAGCTGGTTGAACAGCTTGCTGTATTGCAGGCTGCATGACTGGTTGAGCAGCTTGCAGTATTGCAGGCTGTATGCCTGGTTGAGCAGCTTGCTGTGCCGGTTGAATGGCTTGCTGATTAGCTGGTTGAACAGCTTGCTGTATTGCAGGCTGTATGACTGGTTGAGCAGCTTGCAGTATTGCAGGCTGTATGCCTGGTTGAGCAGCTTGCTGTGCCGGTTGAATGGCTTGCTGATTAGCTGGTTGAACAGCTTGCTGTATTGCAGGCTGTATGACTGGTTGAGCAGTTTGCAGTATTGCAGGCTGTATGCCTGGTTGAGCAGCTTGCTGTGCCGGTTGAATGGCTTGCTGATTAGCTGGTTGAACAGCTTGCTGTATTGCAGGCTGTATGACTGGTTGAGCAGCTTGCAGTATTGCAGGCTGTATGCCTGGTTGAGCAGCTTGCTGTGCCGGTTGAATGGCTTGCTGATTAGCTGGTTGAACAGCTTGCTGTATTGCAGGCTGTATGACTGGTTGAGCAGCTTGCAGTATTGCAGGCTGTATGCCTGGTTGAGCAGCTTGCAGTATTGCAGGCTGTATGCCTGGTTGAGCAGCTTGCTGTGCCGGTTGAATGGCTTGCTGATTAGCTGGTTGAACAGCTTGCTGTATTGCAGGCTGTATGCCTGGTTGAGCAGCTTGCTGTGCCGGTTGAATGGCTTGTTGTGCAGCTATCTGAGCAGCTGGCTCTACTGCTTGCTGTGTAGCTGCTTGAGCAGCCGGCTGGGCTGCTTGCTGTGTAGCTGTCTGAGCAGCTGGCTCTCCTGCTTGCTGTACAGCTGTCTGAGCAACTGGCTGGGCAGCTGCATTTCTTGTTCTCCTGGTAGCCATGCTTCTCCGTAATGGTTAGCTTGGTAGCGTGGTTGTCTCTTTGAGCAGTTGTGACCTTGTGGGTATTGAATGCAATATCCCACCGCTGCCACCAATGTAGTGCTTTTTGCTGCTACTTGGTCACAACTGCTAATCTGCTTGTCTATTTATTATTCTGCAACTCCCTATATAGGGCATCAACAAGACTAGTCTTGAAGCTTGAGCTTTATTGCAAGGAATAAAACTGAGCTCTCTGGCTCAGTTTCTCATATTTATATAAAAATATAATATATACAGTATAATGCAGAACCAATCAGATTACATGACAACAATGAAGCATATAGTAAGTTACTTAAGCGTAGCGCCTATTCACTGTCTTATTGGTCCTTAACCAGAATAGGGGCGGGCTCCTGTTTGACCTTTGACCCCGTAATATCACTTGCTAAATTGTCCAGAATTATCTACTCTTGGTACTGTTTGGGGGAGACAACTTGTAATCTTTGTGTAATCTTCACTAGCAATTGTGGTCGGCTACAGCTATCTCACCAGGTGAGCTCAACTCTCCAGCAAATTCTCCCACAATAGTATGTGATATAAGCTTTAGCAAAAGTTTAATGAAGTGAACTGAGTATGAAAATGGCATGAATGAGTTATTGAATAGGTTTTGTAAGCTATGGATAGGTGCAACAGTGTTTACCACAACAATACTTGAATGATTGAATAGATTTGGGCTTGCACTTTTTTGATGCCAATAAAGTATTAAACATAAAGCATTATATACATATACATATATATATATATACATATATATATATATATATATATATATATATATATATATATATATATATATACATATATATATATATCTATATATATATATATATATACATATATATATATATATATATATATATATATATATATATATATATATATATATATATATATATATATATATATATATATATATATATATATATATATATATATATATATATATATATATATATATATATATATATATATATATATATATATATATATATATATATATATATATATATATATATATATCTGTAGTGATCTATGTGGAATGCAAGTGGAATATGTCTACGGCCAGCAATGAATACTGCTTCTGTAAAATGTAGCCTAAGTGTATGAGTGAATGAATGAGTGAAAAAATTAGATTGACTTTAAGAACCGTTTTAGTTGGAGAGAAAGTTATTAGTAGCATACTTTAAGTGAGATGTTATTTGCATCTCTCAGACACAAATAGAATATATGTAGCTCACATCAAGTAAGCACTCAAAACTTAGCTCCTGACACATATCAACAACATGCAATGTGACTCAATGGACTGTGACTTGACATATTTAATGAACAGGATGGTAACACCTAAAACTATGCTTGATAGAAAGCAGCCATTTTTACATAAAGAAAGAAAGTATCAGCTTAAGAAATTAGGCCAACAACTTGCTGTGTCAACCATCATTTGATATACAAAATCTGTTTCATATAAAAACTAACATGACACATTGCTAACACTTTTTCATTGTGTCACCCGAAGTATAGGAACAATTTTGTTTTAATCAAAGTGCTAATCCACTAGTGATTTGTTTATTGCCAAAGATATCAGGAAAACTGCTGTTCTACTCACTAATACTAGGTTTCCATATCATGAAAAATTGGCGATACTGCCAGCGATAAAGAGAAATTCCTGTTGAAAATAGCACTGTCGATAGTTTTGTCGTGAGATTTGTCAAAAAACATTCGTCTCTCTCTGAAAACGAAAAATTGGCTGTAAACCTACTTCCAGATGTTTATTGCTATTGAAAATACTAATGTCGCCAAAGGCGATAAAACCAGGCATGCGTAATAAAACAGAAAACTGCAAATTATACATTGTAATCGCATGGCATGGCATCTTTAGCTAGTGTGTGTTTATATTTAACTAACGATGATTGCTCGTGGTTTATTACACCATTTTTTATGAAAAAATACAACTGATTTGAAACGAAAGGATCTCAGCTGCTGGTAATTGATTATTGCAGTGATGAAAAACAAATGGTAGTATTTTTTTTAACAAAAATTCAATTGGTTCTTTTTTTTTTATTACTAACTAATAATAAATAATATAGTTATTGAATGACAGCTAATGCGCTACCAAAATCTCCTGTCACAACACTCCTTTCCTAGCTACCCAACAACTCAGTGATATTCTTTTCATATTTTTATTGCACAAGATGAGAAAATAATAATAAAAACAGCCTGCAATGCTGGTTGGCTAAATTGCACTTAACAACACACTGACTGCAACTGCCTCTGTGGGTTTGGTTTAACCAACGGCGATAAACTTTGAGTCATGGAAGTATATGCCCTTGTCGCCAATTATTTGTGATAATAAACCACAGAGATTTGGTGATAGTTTGTCATGATATAAAAACATAGTATTTGTATAACACACTCAGCGACTCAGCATCAGCGATGTGCCTTGTGTGGTTTTCAACCAACCGCCAGAACAAATAACAACTACTTTAAACATTAGCAAGCATATGCCTTGAAATATGCTCTTCTCAACAGCATCAATAAATGTGTAATTATATTATTCATCATTTCCATTAATAGTCCTAATACGTAAAAAAAAGTTAAAGCTAGTACATGTATGCTATTTCTACCAATTTTTTCTCATCAATCAACAACCTATGTAACTAGCTAATTTCACTCTATTGATTCAAAGTATTAATCTCATATTCTGCGCTTCACGTTTCATTCTAATCTGATTCAGTAACAATTTTTAAATAAAAAGAACCTCTTTTTTTATCAGTAACTTTGACTACTTTGCGAAAACTCATTTAGCGTAAGGTACTGAATACTTTCAAAAGTCATTTTTTAAAAACACAATTAAATTAACTTTAGTCAATTGAATTCCCCTTTATTACACAAAACTCACAACAAATCTCTTTTATGGGTAGTAGCTACAGTCAACAAGCTGAGATTATCAGCTTCAGAACTTTAGTATAGCCCTGTTATGTGCATGTGCAGGCTGTTTAAATAGCTGATGAGTAAGTACGATGGCTGCATTCTGTTGCGTGTTTTTGTATTTGCAAATTATCTGAAAGTAGTAACTTGAGAGGAAGTGTGAAGACACAACTCCCGCTATGTGAAGTAGACTTAATTCATCATTATGTTGACCATAATTAGGACAACTCCTAGTTTTCTTACATGAATAGATATACGTACATGTGCAATAGAAGTGATATAACATAACTACTCATCCATACTATCAAGTACCCCACATAGCTTATTAGTAACACTGTATATGAGAATAGCTGAACAAAACCAGCCAAAAATTACAAGCCAACTCTTAAGATATTGACTGTACGCTACCAACACTTCCTGCCCTCTCTACCTTCCATCTTCTCACATCTTATTTATGTCTGATAATAATCGTACACTCTATTGCACTTTTACCATATTAAACTTATTCAAGGTTTTTTTTCCATCTATGTAACACCATCCTTAAAGCAAGAATTTTCGAAACAAAAGTGATTTTATAAAACTTTGTCATTAGGAAATTAACAGAGATTTTATTTCATAGTCGTGATTAGTTTTCTTTTTTACTAGAGAACCTGTACTTGGTAGTGACATTATTTTAAAAGATGTTGATAATGCGCTAGTCAATGAATGAAATTAATTGAGCTCATTGAAGTGTATTGAGATTTAAAAGACAATTCAAAAACTTCCAGAATTTAATATTGAAATAGTGCCTATTATGTACACCAAGAAATGTGAAAATTACCTAAGTTACTATCAAGATAGCATAAATTGAGCTTCTCTATCACTTATTACACCATCTTGCTGCTAAAGTTTGCATGTTTCCAGTGACCTTGAGTTAAATTTAACATTCTCTTGTTAGATTAACTTTAGTAATGAAAATAAAGAAGAAATTTATACCACCGTTTGGTAAAATATAACAAAAACACATTTTTTTTAGTTTGTAATAAAAATGTAATAGCTATTTCGCAACAACTTCCACCTCCTCATTGCTACAACCACATATACAGGGATACTATAAAGCAACAAAAAAAAGGGAACAGGGAGAATCAACCTAACCAGTTGCTTGTTGTTCTTATTCAAGTCTAATTGAAAGTAACAACACTGAAGAACTCATGATCACACTGAAAAGTTCCCCGTTTTTATACTAAATATGATCAACGTAATTAAGACCTCCGTAATGATGACTTGACGACATCTTGTCTACATTTAGTTGACACTGTGATATGTCCCTTTAAAAGAAAGATCTTGTCATCCAGCAATTACTTGACCTGTCTGAGTTTTTTTGCAGCTCTTATCCTTATTTCAACTAGTAGTGTGGTTCATCAATTTATTTTATATTTTCAGCCTGGTTTAGACAAGAATTTTGGTTATGTAAGGCAACATTATTTGCAGTTGACTCACTTTGTTATTGATTCTCGAGGAAAATAGACCATACGTTTAAAGGAAACCAAAAAAATTTATTTCGTTCATATTGACGTAAGCGTAACAAATTAGGTTAGCTGGATGTTATGTGATTGATGGAACCACTCAAAAGAAACCAATTACCAAACAACACATTTTGACAACATAGGTGTACGCACAATTAGGAGCGCTTGTTTTGACATTTATAAATAGAATGATATATTGATCACTCGTTAGGTATGCAGCTCAGCTAATACACGCTCCAACTTGGTGGATTTCATTTCCTTATACATTTACGCACTTATGTAACTGTGAATACCAGTGAAGGGTACCATGCTTTACTCAATATACTAGAAATCAATTTTGAGTTTCAAAACATTTATCGCGCATTAGTTGGTCATATACAAATGGAATGTTCTACAGCTATCTACTTCTACAGTGACAAACCTAAAAGAATTCAATTCCAAATATCATGGCGAGGGCGCTATGATATTTTTCACCAGGAGATCTTAAGACCAAAGACTAAGTGTTATCCCTACACACAGACAAACACCAACAATACCACCACACCTCACCACCACAAACCAACCAACAACCAGATTGACTAACCAACCACAAGGAGATCTCCCTACACTACGATGTCAAACCAAAAAACAAGATAAACGACTTCTCCTTACCTACCACAATAAAAATTACCAACAAACATAAAAGTTGCTACCAAAATAAAGTTGCTAATCAACAAAGAAGCCATCGACCATAACACAACCCAAAAAAAAGAAAGACCTCAAGTACGCATCACTAACGAGCTGTTTTGCTTCATTAAAGTTTTTTTGTGATTCTTGTAATGTTTTATTGATACCCGACCTCAGCCTTCACGTATGCCCACAACCGACATTCTATAGATGAATTTGGGGATGAATTAACTTTCCATCCGGCGATTTGATGCAAGCACACAAGTAGGTCAGCAGTTAACTTATATTAAAACACAAGATACGTCAACGGAAAGACACCAGACACAATAAATCTCATCTACCAGAATTTCCATACCATGGAAACATTAAAAGAGCAAAAATACATTAACCCCAGATTATTTCAGAGCTGGTGTCATTAACAAGAAGCCAACATCAGTAGTAATGTAGGAGCAGATCTCGATAAAGAAAAATACCTGCCAACTTACCCACAAAGTCTTTTTGATTGTTAGATCTGTTGGATTGTTGACAGACCTGCCAAAACCGTATTTGCTAGTCTTTAGATGATTTTTGTCATTATAATATGTATATGTATAAGAAAACAGATCTGCTAATATGTTACATTGTGGTTTTTTCGTCTGATTATTTTTACACACCTGTTACAGTATAATATTTATATAGGTATGTATGTATGTCAGGGGCGTTTTGAGTTAAAAATCCAACCCCCTAACAAAAAAGAACTGCGCAAAGCGCGGAAAATTTTTTGTTAGGGGTTTGGAGGAATTTGTTAGGGGGTTGCCTGTTAGGGGCTTCACGATGAGTGTTAGGGGGTCGAATTTTATTATTGTTATACTATATTATTATTTATTAGCTAATCATTATTCATTTTTTTAACTTTTGTAATTTACCAATTATTAATTATAATAATAATGATAATAATTACTACTATTTTATTATTTATATGTATTTCATTATTAATTAATAAATATTTATTTATTATTTTTGATTATTATAATAATAGTAATATAATTTGGCTTGCTTCAAATTATTATTAACTGTTATTTATAATAATAACTAATAAACAATAATAAAAATAATAATTAATAATAATAATCTAATGATTATAAATAATAGTAGTAGTAGTGAAGTGGGAGAAAATCCAATCATTATTAATTATAACATTAGTTACTGTAGTAGTAATAATAATTTTAACCACCAAGCCACATACAGACAGTTGTTAGTTGTTGCATAGCAGCTTCATTTGTTGCATGCTGCTGTAAATAAATATTTCTTTACAGTAGAGCCGCCTTTCCACTTTTATTCAAAAGCACGAATATTCCTTTATTTGATTGGTCAACCATTTGTTCATGAGCCAATGATGTGCCTTGTTAGTTTACTGATAAATTTACAGTTTCATCACAAGGGTGGGTCAATGTCAATCCACAAAAGAAGTAAAAGCATGTTGTTTGTCTAGGTCTATGTTTCATGTTGTAATGGTAAGATAACTCCCAAACAATCATCAGTAGAAAAATCAATCCCCGAAAACCAAAACAATACCCGACAAATTTGACCCCCTAACGTTAGGGGGTTGGGAGTTTGACCCCGGAATGTTCGGGGGGTCGGGGGTACTCAGTACGCCTCTGATGTATGTATGTATGTATGTATGTATGTATGCGTGTATGTGTGCGTGCGTGCGTGCGTGCGTGAGTGCGTGCGTGCGTGCGTGCGTGCGTGCGCGTGCGCGTGCGCGTGCGTGTGTGTGTGTGTGTTTGGTAATGTAAATGATAGCTGACATTTGCACAGAGCTGTAAGATATTTATTGGTTTGTCATTTGCTTATGCTGGAAGTTTCCCTCCCAACATACCCTTGCAATTGTGGGTTACACGATGCCTTTGTTTGTTTGTTTGTTTTTGTTTTGGTAGCTGGTTAGGTATTATTTATTTGATTAAAACTGTAATAAAGTATATATTAATAGTGTAAGAAGTCGATCCAATAAAGTATAACAGAATAGAGTGAAAAGTGCAGGTATAGTGGACAACACTTGTAATAGATACTATGAAATAGTATAGTACGAATGCTATAAAAACTTTTCAAGTTGTGAAATGTTTAATGATATTGCAAAAAATATCGTAACATTTTGGATGAATGATAATGAGAAGAGTTTCTTCATTTTTTAGTTTAGTATTTTTTCGACACAGACAGATTCATTCGTAAAAATTTTCCAAATTGTTTGAGCTAAAAACTCTATAAAAAGGTGGTGGAGTTGTAACTGCTATCGAATCATTTTTGGATACGGTGTATTGGTTTCGCAAGTGCGATCATTAGTTGTTTTCAGAATAATGTTGGTTTTATGTTGGAGTAGAGATTGTAGTCACAAGAAGTGTGTTGGTTGTTGGATCTGTAATCGCTAAAGTTGTTAATGTTGTTGTCGGAGTATTTGTAGTTGTTTTTGATGTGGTTTTCCCAGTTGTAGCTCTTGATTGCTGCGAGTATATTTAGATATATGACAAAGCTTCATCGGTCTTGCAAACAAATTGGTATTCATTCATCATGTCGGTTCTGGAGCAGTCTGGTGTTCGTGCATTAGGAGACGTAGAGCATGTGAATGAGCGCAGTCAATATTTCAAAGTTTGATCCAACCGATGAGCCGCAACTCGAATGCCTCTGCTACCATAAGTTCCACGGTGACATTCTGAAGCTTGAAGGGACAAAAATGAAGGGAAGTGTTGGATCCGTAATTGGGGGAGTTTTTGTTGTCATCGTATGAGGAGTTGTTGTCATTGTCGGAGTAATTGTTGTTTTTGTCCTCCTATGAGTGGTTGTTGCAGTTGTGTAAGTAGTTGTTGTTGCTTTCCGAGTTGTAGCTCTTGATCGATCCAAGTATATTTGGATGTGTGACAAAGCTTCATGGGTTTTGCAAACAAATTGGTACTGGTTCATCCTGTCGGTTCTGGAGCAGTTTGATGGCCGACTGTCAGGAGCCATGGAACATGCAAATGATCGCATTTGGTACCCTAAAGTTTGGTCCAAAAGATGAGCCACTACTCAAACACCTCTGATACCAAGAGTTCGATGGTGACACCCCAAAGCCTGAGGAGATAAAATGAATGGAGGAAGTCTCCATTGCAAGACAATGTCTGAAAAAGATACAGAACAATAGAAGATAGAACTGGTAAATAATTTTCTTTTTAGTAAGAGGGAGGGAGGGAGAGGGAGAGGGAGAGGGAGAGGGAGAGGGAGAGGGAGAGGGAGAGGGAGAGGGAGAGAGAGAGAGGGGGGGGGGGGAGAGGGAGATGTAGAGGGAGAGGGAGAGGGAGAGAGAGGTGGGGAGGGAAGGGAGATGGAAGGAGAGAGGGGGAAAAGGGAGGGAGAGAGGGAGAAAGGGAGGGAGGGGGAGGGGTATGGGGGGAGGGGAGGGAGGGAGAGAGAGAAAGAGGAAAGGATGGATGGAGGGAGGGATGGAGGGAGAGAAGGGAGAGGGGAAGGGGGAGATTAAATTGTCTCAAACCTCAGCTGCACACGGGAAATATGGTACAATTAAAACTCGGTACACAAGATGTTGGGATCGTATCTGTTTTTGCTATTTCCTCGACACATGATGCTAATTATCATCTGGTTTTGAACAGTCTTGGTTTAGTGTTGCTCAAGCGATTACACCTCGCCCACGCAAAGTCGAATATCTCAAAGTCTTGTGACAATGGGCAGATCAGGCATGAAGCTTTTTAGTCGAATGCGCACAATGATTCCACCAACATAGTGTATCAGTCAAAAATGGTATATTGTCCATCGCTGTGTGAACAGTGACAGTTTAGTAGCGATAGATTTGTCGCATGTTTGTCAAAACTACCTTTTACGATGCAGTATACACATTCTTCCGTAAAATAGAAATCCTCGGCATTCCATCGGAGACTCAGAAAAAAGGTCTTGTATCCTTTAAACTTGGGGGCTTCTTGGAGAGCAAAGTCTTCAACGCGCAACATGTTTGTTGATATTCCATTGAGATAAAAAACGTGAATGATGTATCGTCAAATGACAATATGTATTTAACCTTTAAAATGTTTATTTATTTTCTGTTTTTCTCTTTTTTGAAGTCAAGTGTGATTAAATAATGCATTAGCTCATCAGGTAGATTCTCATAAAATCTTTAATCACGACTTGACATTCATCGATTGGACAGCGCTTTAGTTTTGATCAGCACTCGGCAAATCTTCTTTCTTTACACTCACTGCATTAAATGAGATGTCCACATGGAAGAGAGATATGATTGGTGGGGACTCTTTTTCATGTGACTTAGATCCACATTGAGCAAGTCTACATTGCTCTTATTGGTCTTCATCTTTCTTCTCGCCTTCATGTTTTTAGCGTCTAATAAAACTTTGTCACTACACGCTCCGCCACTTTATTTACACTAGTCTAAAGCATAAGTTCCATCAACCTTCCAAATTTGTTTTGATTTCCGTCAGAAGTTCTCGTGTTTTCCAAAGCGTGTAAAGCTTTACTCATAAATCCAATTCGCTCAAAAAGCTTCCCATTCAGCGTCAAGACTTTTTCTATATCTTTTCAACTATGTCCCACTTTTTCACAGATACATTTCACCGTCTCTTTTTCAACAAACTGGGCTACATGTGACTCAAGCTCTCGTTCACCTTTTTTTTAATTTCCCGTTGGTTCTTGAACTTCTTCAACGCATTTTTCTCCTTTACTCGTAAGTAAAAAGGAACAGTCTGGGAACCAACAACAGTATTCACTTTACGAAACATCACCCTTTTTCCAATCTTTGAGCTCCCCGAACAAAAGAAATATCTTACGCTATAGCCAAAACCAGTGTGGTAGAAATCCTCATTGGAAAGGAGTTTTATAGGAACGTTATCCTTCCACCGCTTTAAATTATCTTTTTTGCTGATTCCGGAGAAAATCTCACTGCACCAGTGCGTTCAGTTGAGATGCCCAGAGGTAAAACCTCTGCAGTCAAACCCGTCAACCCGCTATTTCTTTGTTCCTCATTTTTATAGCTTTTGGCAACAGAGACGCTTGTCACTTCTTCCTCAGTTAGTTTTCTAGCTCTGTACATCTGATTTTGAGTCAATAGCTTTTTAACAAAATGACAAAACGGAAAACTTTTAGCATGCTCTGTTGTGGGATGTCCGTCTTCGCTCTTCCAATTTAGTAATCTCACTCTGCACAAAGTGCACTGAACGCTGCCATCTTTTCCGAGATGGTAAAATCTAGATATCACCATGTTTTCACCCGAGTGTCAACCTACTTGTCTCCAGTTTGTGAAAAATGACTTTCTTTGATAATTTTCATCGAGCATCAAAGTCTATCTTTCAAAAAGGGAGAGATCGCAGTAAACAAACTTGGTAAAGTCCTCTGGGAAAAGTTTTGCAATTGATTTTGTAAGTTCAATGACAGTAGACTACCGTGGTTGTCTGGATTAGTTGCAATGATATTAATCAATGCGTTAACGATGGGGACAAAAACTTTGTAAAAACAATGAGTTGGTGTTGGATGTAACATCGTTCTTCAATCTAATAGGAACCTCGGAATGATCAAAGACCTTCTGACTTTTTTATCATCCTCATTTTCCTTGTGGATAGTATTCACTACATTTTTGTTGTTCAATGTACGACACATGATTTCTGTACAATCGTGAGTTATTTTTGAGTTGTGTACAAAACAGCAAGTAGCAACTTGTCAGTTATTACTCATGGGTTAATTGAGATTGAAAAGTGAACTTTTCTTCTCATCTTCAATAATTGGTAACCTAAAATAAATGAAAAAATAATGCAAAACAAAAAAGGGACTGAAATTTTATTTTGATTTTTCAACATACATTTAAATAAAGACTTATGTTATAAATAAAAGTTTTTTCGGTCTAGGTGAATGTTATGTATAGTTGTTTGAATATAAATAGATTCCTAGTGAAACAGAAGAAGCTAAATTTTATTGAGAACCAAAAGTAAAATATAATAAAACGAGTTAGTAAAGTTAATGTTTGTGATTTCTGACTATGTGAATAATACCTATTACCACATTATAAACAAATAATTTTTAAAACTTACATAACATTGAAGCCATAGTAATCTTTGGATAAGAAATTGGATGGTTTTTGATCATAAGGATATCAATTCATTGTAACGGTAAAATAAACAAATATGTTTTATTAAAGCTAAACGTTCCACATAAATATGAGGGATAATAAGTAACTAGATCCCAGATGTTACCTCTTTGTACCAAAGATAATTTTATCAACTCCTAAAACTATGTTGCTTTGAGAGCAAACCTGAAAGGTTTATGAGTGCATCTTCCTTAGAGCGAAACTAGGTTAGTTTTCCAACAAGTGTTAAATAATTATTTGTTATTTCTTACCTTAATGCAGAAGTCCAGCTAGTAGTTGTAGTAGTAGATGTCTCTTCAGTCGCTGTTGTTAGAATGTATGCTTTCTGTGTGAGAACAATGGCTCCCACATAGCAAAATTTGCACTGATTGACCCAAAAGCCAATAAAAAGCCTCGCACAAAAATCCTTATATAATATAAACGGATGTTCATGCAAAGAAAATTATTTTATTGGCTCAGAAACCATTATATATTACAAATAGATTTTCGCATAAAGAAAACTGCTTTATTTTGCGCCAAAAAAACCCTTATAAATTATGAAATGATTTTTGTTCAAAGAAAATTGTTGTGTTTGCGCGAAGTTCCCCATATAACATATAATGATTTTTGGGCAAAAAAAATTTTTTTATTCGTGCGAAAATCCTTATATATTATAAAAGAATTTTTGCGCGTGCATTCTCATTGGATGTAAGCTTGGTTCTATTGGTGCAACTTTGACTGTATAAGAATCACTGTTTCACCCAAAAATCTTCACTCCATCAACATTATCCGGAGGAACAACATCTGCACAGCATCTACTACAGCTACTACGAGAACTCTCAGCATTAAAGTGAGAGTTAATAAATAGTTATTTAGCACCTGTTGGTAAGAGTCAATTAAATGCGCTGTGAATTGTTAGAGAGTTATCTTCAGGGTCTTAATTATTTATTGTTAATAGTACTTAGCTAGTTTTTTTGTGTTTTGGAGGAGATTGATTTACATTGCTACATCTATTAAATAAAAACTCTACTATTGTCCAGTTTTTTTTGTTTTTTTTCCCAGTTAAATTTCTAGCTCAACCCGATGGATAAGGATGACGACATCACAGCAGATGAACTTTTAACATTTGAACCATATCCAGATGAAAAAGAAAACATTCCGCTCGAGTCATATACAGTATACCAAGGAAAAGTTCAAGAAAGCTTAGACCAAAACGACGGAATTACTATAAAATTAAAACACTAGACTTCGCATTTGCGCTGAAAGATCCTTTTAATTTCAGCTTGGTAAAAACACTGCCAGTATGCTGAACTTTTGTCCCATAAACAAAAGAATAATGATTGGAAAGTTTCAGCCATGTTATCTAAATCTAACACAATCGCTTTTGGAGATAACTTACATTGAAACACCAATCAATGATGTCTATAATAACTTGTTCATTATCCACCACAAGGTCGAAAAATTTGGTGACTGGCGTCAGGTCAGAATTATCGTAAATAAAAAGGAAGCTGACAAGCTAGGGCCATTGCAACTCAATGTGCCAGGGCTGGTGATCTTCATGGGATTTCATCACGAAAAGCAACCGTTCTTTCATCCAATCAAAGGTCCTGCTGCTATAACCGCTGAAAACGCTAAACAAGTAACTAGGTTAATAAGAAGCAAAAAACCTTCTCATCTGCTCAACATGATTCGTATCGAAACCCTGTCTCTCTTTTCAGTAGGTAGTGTAATCAGTTTTGAATCTCCTCATGTAGTTCGTCATTTAACTTTACAATAATGGGCAAGTGGTGATGAAAGTACTATAGTGAACCATCGATGTTTGCAATACTACGGATTGATGATGGTGTCTTTGTAAAGACCCAAAAAACATGCTGCTGACATAAAAAGAATTGAAACAGGAGCTATACTTTGACAAAATTGATAAGTTAGTGGATTTGGAAATTTTCAACATGACATCGTCGTATTCACACTAATGCAGGCTATGGAAGCAGCGCAAAACATGACCAACAAACTCGATGAGCCTGAAAAGTCAAAATACTTTGCCGCAGATTAGCTTCTCGAGGACAGTGTGTTACTGCTTTCAGCAGGGTGTGCCGCTTCTACCGATTTGGACGAACCTAAACTACAACAATTATGACTTAGGAGTTTGAGACAACCAATACAACTCAGTAAGCAATTAATCTTTTCTTAATAATTAATATATCAATTATAAATAATCTTTCATCTCAATTTAGTTGCAACAATTTATAAATCAAGTATTTTTCTGTTTTAGATGTGAAAAAGATAAAGCTGCTAAAGAAATCAAAAGTATTTACTATCATCCAAGTCTCAGTAAGCATCTACTACAAATAGCAAGGTCTCGGTCAGTAAAATTGCGTTCGAACTATTTACTAACAAACAAACAGTTCATTTAGTCAACGCTTATTCATTATACACTACTATTATTTACTTTCCATTAAAAGTATTATTCATTTTACCTAGGCTTCTTGGACTATTATTATCTACTTTATTACTCTCGCTATTATTGTTTTAATCAAATAAATATAATACCTAATCCACTACCAAACAAGAGTAAACAAACAAAGGGCCCGTGTCAACCACGATCTACGACGGGATGGAAACCCCAAGCATAAGCAAATAGCAAACCAATAAATATCTTACAGCTCTGTGCAAATGTCAGCTATCATTTACATTACCATACATACATACATTCCAATATAAACTTTACTGTAACAGGTCAGTAAAAATATTCATACCAGAAAACAACAATTTAACATGTTAGCAGATTTGTTTTTTATGCATATACATATTATACTAACACAATTCATCTAGAAAGTAACAAATACATTTTTGGCAGGTTTGTAAATAATCCAAAAAATCTAATTATAAAAAAGTTTTTAGGGGTATATGGCAGGTCTTTTTTTACTAAGATTTGCTTCTACATTACTACTCAGGGGCCATTCTAGGATTTTGCCAAAGGGGGGGCGTAAAATCGCTTGAGTGCGCACAATGTACTACTGTTCCTCATGTTTCAATGAGGTTAAATACAATGAACTTCAATTTGCTTTTAGATAAAACTTGAGACAGATTTACAACTAATAGATTGAATTGTATTCTCAGTCAGTAGCTCTGATGAGAATAGTAAATTGTAGAAAACGGTTTGGAGACACTGCACGTTTAACCCTCTGTGTGAATGAAAAAGCAATCTTGGCCAAAATATTTTTACATCTGTGTTGAGCAGACTAATTAAATCAATAAAATTCAAGCTGCATATAAATGTATACCATGTGCAGTTCAATGCAAATGTGTTCTAAGTGAAATTCCATGTGAATGTGTACAATGAAAAGTTTCATATAAATGTATTATTAACAGACAGGACTTATGTGATATCTACTCAAGTTATTAAGATCAGCAGTCAATATACTGGCAAATGCAAAAACACTGCACAGGTGAGCTGGTGTTTGAACACACTAATGCATCAGACAATACACGGTGGTAACTGCTTTACTCTGATATAGGGTCTGAAAGAAAAAGCCTTCTAGGAAGCATCCCTATGAACTTATCTACGACGCTCTCAACATTAAGCTTTCTGACTAGGTCTTTATGCTTATAGCCTAAAACGAATGCATTTAGTGAAGCTTGGCCCATCGTAGATCTCAATTTTGTCTTGATGTACTTCAGGGTTGAATTAGCCCTTTCAGTAGTGGCGCTAGTCACAGGAATGATCATGAGCAGTTCAGTGGGGACTTTGATATTGGGATAGAGACTTGAAGCACTGCAGTATTTATAAATGTCACTCAGCTTTGGTGAGCTAGTCTGCTCACTACTCCAGTAGTTGTAGTAAATACGCAGCTCTTGGGTGAGGGAACTCCAATGAGGCAAATCATCACAATATCTTTGAGTATATGTGGTGACAGAATCAACAAACCCACCCTCAACTGTGTCTCTGAGCAAAGAGGGAAAGAGAAGGAAACCTGTATGTGTAGATCAAAATAACTAAAATGCAATGGTATTATTAGATTACTATAGTCTGACATAATAACCGGAAATCATGTTGTTTTGGATCACATAGCTTCTTCAGCAGCACTACTTTGGCTAGATGACTCACATGTTAGAAGCGGTGAAAAATCCCTGTAGTTGTGACGGGTCTGTTGCACTGGTCTTAGTCTTAGTTCTTTTCTTCATTACACTAGCTGGTAACCTGTTTCTTGAAGCCATACTCGATGGAAAGGAAGATCAGGAGATATCACCCGCTAACTTCTTTAGCCTTCTAATTCATGGGCATCAGTGGGATTTTTCAAGGGGAGGGGGGCTTGAATAGGTGGGTGGGAGGGGAGGGGGTGTGGAGGAAGTGTGGGGCATGGACACCCTTCCTCTGCAACAGCTCCGCGTCAGCGGAAAATTTGGAAAATATGACTTCTGAGATGCCTTGAAACGTACTCTAAAAGTCCAGGCTGTACATGTAAGTTAATCATGAAATGGTTATAAAAAACTGAAAATAATTATTGGCTTAGCAAGACAAACCACCTGCACCAGTTTACTTCTTCATATAATTATTTTTATTATAATAATAAAAATGATAATATTATTATAACAACTTGGGTGCCAAAAAGTACATTAAACTTTGAAGAAAGAGTTTTGGCTTTTGCGAAAAACTGGACATTCCATAACAGTAAATGTTTTTATTTATTATTATTTATAAGTAAATAATAAATAAAAACATTTACTGTTTGGAATGTCCAGTTTTTCGCAAAAGCCAAAACTCTTTCTTCAAAGTTTAATGTACTTTTTGGCACCCAAGTTGTTATAATAATATATTATCATTTACTATTATTATTACAAAAAATTTTTTAGAATAAATTATATTATTAATAATTAATAAATGATATTTTTTTATGGATAAGATGATATATCATTAATTAATAATAATAATTAATAAACATTAATATCAATGGCGGTGATAATACTACTGCTAGTATGATATCAAAAATAATTAATACAGTAACAATTATATAAATAATAATAATAATATCAAATATTTTATCATTTATTATTATTATATAATAATTGTTACTGTATTAATTATTTTTGATTTCATACTATCATCAGTAGCATTATCACCCCCACTGATTCTTCATTCCTTCCTTCCTACTGCTAAATGACTATTGATAATATATATTTCTTTGTTATTACAATAATAATTAAAATTACTAAGCTGAGGAAGTCGTTTTACATTCTCTGTAAAGTGATAGTAGAGAATCATTGCAAAAATGTACGTTGCTGCTCTCTTGTTTGTTTACATGGATTGTGTTCCAGAGAATGGTCCATGATTGCATAACCAATGTGTTCATAACAATGAAATGTTGGTTCACAGGCTAACTAATCTTTTTGATGGGAGGTTGCAAGCATTGAACTATACTATAGTAGTATAGTAGTATAGTTCAATGGTTGCAAGTTATTACTTTTAAATGATGGAAAAACTTACAAGAGCACCTAACTCCCATAATTTTTTTTTGCTTAGTTCAAAGGGTGGTCGTGCGACACATGCGACACCCCCCTAGAATGGCCCCTGCTACTAACATCTGCTGCAACTGCTTGCACAAGCAATACTATATCACAGGATCACACGGTACTTAAAAGATCCTACAAGAAAGACACACACATCCATATACATAGTAGAGGACATGAATCAATAAAGGACCTCAGGCTAGTCTCAAATTAGAACACACACGTCAACCCTTACTCTAGTATGAAAATAGAAAATGGGCAGGCAATCATTCTCTTCCACTACCTAAAATCTTAACAGATGCATGCTGATTTGGAAGGGTCGATTGTTGTTTGTATTGGTATTCATCCGCCTACTATTATTATTAGTGAGTGCTGTAAACATTCCACTAACCTGACTGGTATTACTTAGTAACTTAGTGATATGAGCGCAGTTGTTTTTTATCTCACTAATGATAAAATAGTTAGCGCGCTCGCTACTCACTGTAAAGGAAGGACAACTCCCTCATAGGATTTCAATTTGATTTATCATAGGAACGGATAGCAGTGCCAGCCGAAATGAACGCTAACGAACATGAATGAAGGTTCAACCAGAACGCATTTTAACCATGGGAATATAGTGCACGTTACACGTGACTGATTAATGAGTAATTAACTGTCAGTGGTGCAGGTTATGAAACAGTTGGTGTTATGAAAGCCTAGTTACAAGACCTTTCAGCTTTTGACTCTACATTGGTTTGTTTTTGACCCACTGCCAAAAATATTATATAGTTGTCACCACTGATAATATAGGTAAGTTAGTTGTATAGCCTGTCTGAAATAAACTAATAGCAATAAATTGATTTGCTGTAAATCTTGTACATGTACTTGTTGGTATCGTTTTGTTATGTGGTGGAGCCATTTAATGACAGCAATTATCAAAATCACTTGTTTTAAATTTATCTGGAAAAATCAATGTTATTTTTTGCATATCTACTCTGTTTTAGTATCATTTGCTGTAAGAAATGCATAGTTTGTATCGGACAAAAACAAGGGTTTTGTTTCGCTTTATTAATCAGCATTTTAGTGTCACACATTATAGTGAAGAAAATATATTATTTAACATCATTATTATAGTTGCTGTTGGACGAGTCTAATAAACACATTTATATAAATATCACTACGGACAATTTTGCACTTGAGCTATTGCTATAAAAACATTTTGGTAACTTAAACGTTTGAAAACAAAACATATTGCTTGCTACTGCAGAAATGTTAGCAACCAATCAGCTGTTTTTTACCAGCAAAATATCAAATAAGTGAAATATCTTGAGCAGCTATACGTTTTTGCCAAGCAGGAAATAAGACCAGAACTCGCAGGTGGACACTGCGCTTTACATCTCAAGTGTTATCGAGTTTTGAAATATTAATTTCCTATCTTTTCTGGTCAAACTATAACCCACAACATCTCTCAATAGATTCATTCAAAATTACTTCACATAAATTACCAACAATTCCGTCTTGTTGAGTTGTTAATTTTCAGGAGTTGTCTTGCTAATGCTGGTAAAATTGTTTGCCTGGTGCAGAAGTTCAAAATAAGTTAGTCACATGATGTAAAAATGTTAAGATACTTTAGCTCAATTAAAAACAAGGAACTTTAGCAAATATTTGATTTTAACTTGCTTAAAAATCTTATCGGATTCTATTTATGTTTTTGAGCTGTTCAAAACCAAAAATATTTAAACTAAATCTGCATTGTTTATTATTTCCAGTTTGATTAAAAAAAACATGGGGAAAATACGGGAGTTCTTTATCCGACTGGATGGAGACACAAATTTCTATACTGTATCAGGAGACGGGCGTCTCAGAGTCTCTGGACAGATTATTCTGGTTCTCAATGAAGGTTTGTTTTCAAATTTCCACGTTCTTCAATGCTCTTCATTTACTGTGGTTGTCATAGTTGCAAATTTAAACACTATATATTTCTGGAACTATCTGTTATATTTGGGGATTGTAAGAGTTTTTTAAAGTTTTCATCACAATGACATTAACTTTTTGCTTTGTGCAAAACTTAGAGCAGAACCATAACAGTTTGAAACAAAAAAATTCAATTTGTTTCTTTCAATTGGAACACTGCATGTACATTAGATTATAACAACAATATTTTGATCGTTTAATATTTTTGTCGACCTTACAAGTTTATAAACTGAAAAAAGCTCCTTACAGTTTTTCTAACCAGACTATTTTTTGTTTAACACTTTTTAGGTATCCAAATGAAGTATTTAAAGCTGAAATTTCTGGGCACGTCACATTGCAGCTGGAGTGAAGGATCAGGGGATGACAAGTCCACCTACTCCTCAACAGATCAAATTTTTGAAGTGGAACTGGAACTTCTTCAATCAGGAAGTATGTGAGCAGCTACACCATTGACAATACTAACTCCACCCAATATGTGATTATAAACAAGTAGACCTAGTAATCACCCACGCTTGTAATTGTGCAGTTGATTGTTTCTATTGGTACAGGACCTGTGGTGTTTAATCCAGGAGCATACACGTTCCCTTTCAACTTTGAGGTTATCGGTTCTAGGTAAGCAAATTTCAATTATATTTTGTACAAGCTTATACATCTTCATTGACAAGCTATTGAAATATTGGATCCTTATAAAATAATATAATAATCAAATGTAATGCTGTAATGGATTTTGGTAATGTCTAGATTTTGTGACTAATTCTCCTTTCCTTGTTTACGCCAGTCAACAGCCCTTTTCATTATATTCTGGGTACCTTTCTCAACCTTCCTCTTCTGGAGATAGCATCATTAAGAAAACTTTTTAGCATCTTTGTCCGAAATAGTAGCAATGCTGCTATGATGGAAGTTGATTAAATAACCCTTCCCCAAGGTCAAGTTGCGACCTACTCCAATCCTATACTGGGCCGGTAGCTGCTCATAGTACACTGTTTATACCAAAAGGTGTGAAAGAAGGCACCTCATTCACTTCAGTAGCTTGACAACTTTGTCTTTGGTCCAGATTCTTCTCTTACAGAATAGGTTAGTTCTACAAAGCTTTGGCAATAAGTTAACAATTAGGAAAACTTTATAGAATACTCAAGAGTTTATTATAAGCCTGGGTACCGTGCTATATCCCCAGTCCCCACAAGAAACAGTTGTAAGTAACAGCTGTCGTGCCCCTTCTCTCTTTCCCACCAAGAGTAGTCAGTGTTGGACTACCAGTCTTAACAGCGACAGTTTATGGCTCCTATAGTTTCTGCATTGAGGGGTTCCAATCGCTAGGAAGTAGTTTATATTGACATCGGGGTAAGACCAGGAGTCAGTCTAGAAAAATGGTTGATTAGGATAGCCTGGGACCCAAGGAGTTGGATACTCACCACTAGAGAATGATTTGGAAAAAATGCAGATTGTAGGAACAGAGATTATTGAACTGAGAACCCTTATAAGGGGCGGAAACTTTCGACTATTGTAAAAATGGCGCGAAGGCAGCCCAGAGTTACTTTGCCATGTGCTGACGAACTGATCAGCTCATGTTGAATTTGTATGTTTTGTGTTCCATGTGCTTATTTGCTATATACTTGTATTATTGTCTGTAATTGACTCGCCCCTAATAAGGGGATGAATGTTCATCTTCTCTTCCTATAAAAGGAGCTCTTGTATTTATTGAGCAGAAGTTAGTGGAGTTTTGTACTAATACCTTTATTATATTGCTAAATAGATTTGCGGAAAAATTATTGTTATCGCCAAATCTGGCGCAGTGATTTTGGGTCGTGGACCCATAGGATGTTGATACATTCTGTTTGGAGTCAATGCCATTGTGTCGGTAGTGGAAGGAGCCTGAGTTTGATAAAAAAAATCTGGCCACTCTTGTCCAGCACATTTTATGTAAAACACACCTCCGATAGCAGCAAGAAGTCAGCTCGCATATGTATATTAACATAGCTGAAATTGTCTCTGTTAATTTTTTTTTATGTTAATCATTGGCAAAATAATAAAATACTTACATCCATCGTAGTTTTAGATTTCATATCAATCCAATTTTTATTGATTATATGGTAAACAGGATCAGTTACTGTGTAACACTTTTCATCGTGTCCTCCATGTAACATATCTGTTATAAGTTAAGTTTAGTAGCAGGAGCTGCCTTTATACCACTACATGAGACACTCAGTACCTAGTCTGCTAAGGAAAGTACAGTGACATGTATGCACTGGCTGCCCATTTTGGTGTCGTAGGAATAGTTATTGGTTTCATGACTGCAGCTGTTGCTTTTTGCGCGGCATGCTGCATAATACCACTTTTCCGTCTGCTATGTGTTTGGCCTGGGGCAATGGCGGTCCTGGTTTTGAGTGCTTTGACACAATTAAAGCACAATTTTATGATTTTATAGAATTTATTTTTGTGTTTTTAATCATGTTGTAGTAATTAATTCTATGCAGATAGCAAGCAGACAGTGGAGCTGCAGAACACCTCTCTGGCAATACCTGAATTATTTAGTCATGTGAACATTATATGCAGCTATACACCTGGCCAGCTACATATGCAGCTATACACCTGGCCAGCGACATACGTAGCTATATACAACTATTATGTTATTATGATAACAGCATATGTAGTTTTATCACTTACTAATTAATGATTATTAATTATGGGTAATAATTAAGCTTCATTTATCATTATATACGTACCCAACTGGAGCAATTTTAGTATCCATTTAGGATTAATAGGAAGATCACTCACTGCTGACCGAGCAACATACTCTTTATAGTAAACATTATTTATGATGTAGATTGACAATTTAGTCACATGAGTTAAACAGATTACTGATTCAAAAACACTTAGCTCTTATTATTCCCTGATCATCCTAATAAATACTAAAAATAGTCAATGATATTTGTTATTCGTAATTATTTAATATATGTAGTAATATTCATGATAATTTGGCAATATTTTTTTTCCCATTTTTGTATGCTTTAGTTGAGCTCTATTATAGAAACAAAGATTTTAAAACAAAAGAAGTCTATTGTAAATACTTATTATATAAACGTAATTAGTATTTCAAAGATTACCACATATTTTGGAGCCCTGTTTGACGTTTTGTAAAAGGTTGATCAAGCAAGGAATTGTCAAGTCCGTTTGCATTGTAAGAAGGCAAATAAAAAAAGACTTTTACAAGAGAGAAAACTTAGTGTAATGTTGCTATTGTAAGGTGACAAAAGGTGTACTCGCAGGCTGGATAGATGCACATCGGCTATTATCTATATTTCGGATCCACATAGGTGGGCGGCGAACACATCGATCCAGGAGTTTACATTTTATTATATAATAATAAGAAGTGATATCCTATGATCCGGATCAGACGATGAATATATAAAATTTCAGTGTGCATTGTAGCGAACACAGCTATTTTCACAAATCAAGCCTTTGATTTCCTACTGATACAATTAGCATGATGCATCAGTGGTAGCGGTCAAAAAATAAACAACTTTACAGTTGTCCGGTTGACAATGTTTATCTTGAGGCAATCCATTCTTCAATAAATATCACAATAACATGTATTTTTATTGTTTTAGCAAATTAGCTCTGCTTTTTATTATCATGATGAATCTACTTCCAATAAGTTATTATTAATGAGCGTGACAGCCATAATAAATAATAAACATAATATACAATTTATAATAATAATAATAAATAATGATAATATAATAATTATAATAATAGTACCGAGAATGAACTGCTTTGAAACAAATGTCACCCGCGCGGATATGTTTTAATCTTATGTTATGGATTGGTAGTGTTTGCGACCTATGAGTATGCCGAGCAAAGTAACATTTTTTCCCTGTGGGGATGGTATTCTGGGATCCACTAAAAATATTGCTACCGACCCATTTGCATTAAATAAAGTGCAGAAAGTATTATTTATTAAATTTATTGTCCGGATCTATCAAGCCCGCGAAAACACCTAACATTTGCTTTCAACAATGGATTTATATAGTGGCATGTGGTATTTCGGCCACCACTCGGATAGGAAACTACTTTGATGTACACATTCTTTACATATATATATCCTTCTGGCAGCAGAAGCATCCTTGTGCACTGGCTGACACTTGTCGGTGGGTTGCTGGAAGGGGCCAGTGCCAGTAATATCATTATTTCTTTGGTTGTTGTATGCAACATTTACATATGTCGATGTACATGTTCTGTTTTGTTGTTATGTGGCTATGCCGAAGTAT
Organism: Cryptosula pallasiana; assembly: GCA_945261195.1. NCBI lineage: Eukaryota > Metazoa > Bryozoa > Gymnolaemata > Cheilostomatida > Cryptosulidae > Cryptosula > Cryptosula pallasiana. The sequence goes on along the minus strand of OX183132.1, from coordinate 36,886,073 downwards.
TGTGCATCATATTGGGGCAAAAGTATATAATATTTAGCAGTGAGGTATTGCGTTTTGGGAGCAGGCTACGGGTGTTTAAAAGTTCTACAAAAGACAGAGCACAGAATGGTAGCCAGAGGCAGGTGAAGGTTATCTACAATATGCTTTTATCATAATCACACAAGCATACCCCTTGTTTTAGACATCTACCTTCCAGTTTCTCTGACCACGCTAATGGGAAAATTCTTTACCAGCTACTTGCTAAGATGGATCGGATTGGAAACGTCTTCGATGACAAAGCGAATCTTCCCATAATCCTTTGGAATCCTCCTCGAGTTGATCTGAGGGCAAATATGGTTGGTTGTATATTTTTCAATGACACTAAACAAATGCTTGGGGATTTAAACAAAAACTTTTAAATAATTCATTTTTTTCTAGCGGCGTAAGTCTTTTGCACTACTCAGTTTTTCACTATTCAAATTTTATGTAACTTTTTATAATCCTATATGCCAGTAAAATATAAAAAAAATGTAGGTAGTAACTCCAAAAGACAATGTCCACCAAGAAATGGTACAAACCTAATTGCAACGTTTTGTGAAGTTCACACTAGCATTTATATTAAGACAATTTTCAGAACAAACATTTGGGTAGAAACTGCATGTTTTGCTATATTTCTGTCACATGAAAATTACCAGAATATAATTAGTTTATTTTTTCTCATTGCACCAACTAGTATTTTTTCTCAATCCGATTCAATAACATTTCCATTATTTCTACCTAAAGGCATCATATACGTGGTTGAGAGTGCATAATATTGTAGTGAAATTTTTTGTACAACTATTTCTATCCACCCCCTGTACTCCTTCTTTTGTCCTACACCCCTGCCACCCTTTTTCCCTCCCTTAGACACCATTATATCCACAAAAATGGCTTCACAAGTTCCTAGTACCTTTCCTTGGCTATTAGAAGAAATATGTTCCCACCAAATTAGCGCCTGACATCCTGTCTTCCAGGCTCCTCTCCCAACCTGAACTCTATGAAACTCCCACAGTCCTAGCAGCCACCCTCTTTCTGCCTACTTCTCAGATCGGTGCCCTCTAGATCAACAAGAAGTCCTTTTTGAATTGTTGATCAATGGTAGCAGTTGATATAATTTCTGCCTTGGAGACAACACCAGAATGGAAAAACAGATGTATTTTGGTACTCCCTCCTCCCCCTTTCTCCAATCAAATATGGGCAAACACAGTTTCAATGACTCTGAGAAGATCAAGAACCCCTTTATCCCATGTTAAGGACTCTTTCATTTTCCCAACCATCACTAGTAACCCGAATGTTCCCCGCCAGCCCTACACACTCCCTCTTTTAGCATTACTGAAACCCCCACACCTCTTTCATCCGCCAGTGATGTTATACAGGCCTCCCTTGAGATTGTAAAAATGATAGTACAAGCCCTCAAAGTTGACAAGCTTTTCAAGATGTTGCAGAAAGTGACAGGAACTTGTTGTGGTCACTAGGCATACCACTGCCCAAAAGCGCCACTGGAGAGGTGTTCCCAGTAGCTTATGGAGTTCCATGGAGTTTGACTCCCATGAAGCTTGATCCTCATGGGAAACTGGTCAGCTAGAAGGCTACAGCTAAGTAATACCAAAGGAAAACACGAGAAAAAAGTTTAATAAATTCCTAGTAGAAGTAGAGGCGCCCCCCTATTTCCAAAGATCTGAAAATAATGAACAAACAATAAAGTAAGGAGGCTGCCCTACCCCTTCCCCTTCTTCTTTAAAGTTTCATCAAGATCTAAAAAACTTTGTGGGGTAATATCCTCCCAAAGATCCCTCCCTTTTCCCATGATGAGTGTTTATCCCTGCTAATGTTATACCAACTTGAAATCTGTAAATTGAAAAACGATAAAAACCAGACAATCAGTGCAAGACTGCAGCTGTTTGATGCAAGCCTGCTGTCAATTGTTAATAGCCAATTCCGAAACCTTTTTTTTTCAGCAGATAAATGTGGTTTGCTACGTTGGATAATCTTTACAACCCTTTGGAAGGTATCGACATGCCCAAACCTTGGCAAACACCTAATAGTGCTTTAGATCTGAAAATAGTCATCCGCTTTTATGAACGAAATTAGTTTCTGTCTGGTATAAGCTGTCACGTGAAGTCGCCCTTATAGTGAAATTCGTTTTCCAATTTTTTCTTCTATACCCCTGTACACCCTTCTTTTGTCCTACACGTCTATCACCTATTTTTCTAGACACCCCACAGCTGCAAAATCCACCCCACCAGTTTATAATACCTTCCTTTCAATGGTTATTAGAACGACTATAATCCAAGCAAAACAGAGCCTGACATCACTCCTCCCTAACTCTTCAAGTCCCCCCTACCCCAGCCTCAACTCTATGAAACCACCACAGCCCTAGCAGCCACACGTTTTTCCCTACTCCCAAATCATGACCCTCTAGAGCGAATAGAAGTTCACTTTCTCCCCTGTTAATGATTGCAATTGATGTTATTTTTGTTTAGGATATCTCACCTCAGTTACACAACTACCTAGAAGTAAATTAACTGACAATGCCAGGATTGAAATGAAAACCCTGTGCAAACAGACTCTATAGAAATGGCATACATTTGATTCAAATTTGCCTGTTTGCTGTGAGCCGACTAATGGCCATTAGTTCAACTGCACTTTCGCTCTATAAAAAGGAGCGCTCTGCTTTTTACTATCAGTTGATTGTGAGCTTTGTTAAGTGAATGTTCTATTTTATAATTTTGCAGTTTTCATACATTTTAAAATTCATATACATTTACCATTGACTATTCTGTCTGGCCAGCTAGTTCGGTTGCACCTGGTGGTTGGTCAAGCCTAGGTCGAGTCATTGCCAAGTCTAGGTAAAACTTAGGCTGAGTTTAGGTATAGCCTCGATTGAGCAGAAAACTAGTCAAGATTGAGTGTTGTAAAAAGCAATTTAATTTATACATCAACCAGTAATTGTTATTATTTTTCAGATTAAAATTATTTCCACTGCACAGGCCTGAAGTTTATCCACTAATGCAGAGTGTAATAGCTAGAGAAAAGGCTGCAATTCTCTACAATACATTAGCAGAATCACCACATAAAAATCCTTCTTTTCACTTTTACATACTCATGAATAAATTTATGACAATTACAGAGTGAAAAAACAGATAAAGCCTCCTTCAAAAATATCTCGCATACCTTCAAACTCCGTTACGCATCAAAACATTTCATTCTTTTGAGTATTTCTGCTCTTATTTTTACACACTAGGCAGCAAAACTGTTTAGGAGCAACTGTGCAATCCCTAATTTCATTTTAAACCCTTTTTGCTGAGACCAGAAATTTTTCAGCTTGGCCCATGGATCATTGTTCATTTATTTGTACATTTTCTGCTAGGGTCTAAGATAATATTAGACAAGCGCTGTACAACATCTGCCCCAGTCGCAATTTTATGTATTTATGTTATTCAACATTTGCTGTTCTACAGCATACTCATTAAATTGATTTGCAATGAAACTCTATTTTTTCAGGCAACTCCGTTTGTGTAAAATATATCCGCGTGTCGTCAAACATGCGGCTAAATTGCTCAAAATATATTTTATAGGAGCCTGTAGAAAGAGAAGAAGAACACACGGACTGCTGTCTTTGCTGTGCTTCTGGTCCAGTTATTGTGTATGCGACTTTCAATAGAACTGCCATCAGATCGGGCTCAGGTAGGTTTACGAGATAGGTTCACTTTCAATGAATTAAACTTCGTCAGGTTTAAAACTCTTTTGTAAATTATTTATCAGGATTGACTTTGAGAGTATTTTATCCGAATAACTTTATTTATAAATCAATGAGATGAGGGTGTGCAATTTAGAAAAAACAGAACCGTTGAAGTACATGATTTAAGAATATCGGTTTACAGAATACACACAGGCGTGAGTGTAAATAGAAGACAGTAATCTATTCAGTGGCAGATCCAATCAGAATTGTTGATGGTTTTTAGGTCAGCGATCCTTGCTGCATTGCACAGTTGTATTAAATACTAACTTCAAAACCGTGGTTCGTATGCCACAAGGAATGAATGTTAACATTGCTAGGAAAAGACATAAGAAATTGTTATGTTTCATTGTAACAAAAATTTATTTCGGGCCTGTTGGTGTTAATCCTTAAGGGTATCAAGGTTCATTTCAGTCATGCCTGATTTCATTTCTGTCGGCATTCGTTCCAGTCAAAACTCGTTCCCATATCTGTTTATACCAACCTAAAGTAAACTATGTTAAAAAACTTTAATATTGATTTCAGCGTAATCTACTACCTGAAAGTGAACTACAATCAGGCGCAGATATAAATCTTGCCACACGCTAGAGCTTACTCTTATTTAGGGTGCCAGTATACACTATAGTGATTATATGAAATGCTATTTTCAATGGATTGAAAGAATACTGAAAAGTTGAAGAAGAAAAAAAAAACACGAAACCAGATTTAATGTGATTATAAAGATGAACCAAATTTCTATGTTTGCCAAGTTTCTATATACTTTCCATGTTATTCACAAGTTTCCATTTCCATTGTTGGTCACCCAGCTACCAAGGCAAGAACTAGGGAGTCAACAGCTATTACTCGTTTACTTGGTTTTCCAAATCAGTTGGAGTTAACTTAGTGATGTATAAACAAATAGTATGTGCGTTCAAGTGCATCGATAAAATAAATATGACAATGATGAGATGGAGATTGGCTCATAGGTTTAATAAAAGTAATAATGGTTTCTAATTAGCAATTATTCTTTGCTTATGATGTTAATATGGTATTACTAATCGAATAATAAATTAGATTAATAGTTCTCTGAATAATTTAATTTTTTTAACAGTAGTAGCAACATATCATTATTTATTTGGTGCATAAATAAATATAGTATAAATGAAAATCATTGTCATCATAATGTGAAAGAAAACATTTGGGATAGCGGGTGATGGAGATTGAGGTACTTACTATGGCTTCAATAGTGATCAACCAACTTCAAAAGTTAACAATATGTATTATGCTCCCAGGATGTGATTTGTACAGCAGTGCAAATGGAACATTGTATCAAAAACTCTGCCTGTTTTTAGCTGCACTGCAAGAAGCAAATGGCTTCCATAATGTTTAAACCAAGGGTTTCTTACCCATTTAAAGAAAAATGCAAATGGCAAATTGGGATAGTCCAAGAGGCCACACTACAAACAAATGTAACATACTTTCAGTGATCTTTATACGAGTCTCTTCAACCTAATGTGACAATAGAAAAACAGGCTAACAGTAATAAAACCAATGCACTAAGTATCAAACTTGAACACGCTCTCATAAAATGGTGACAATCATCGAAATATTTTTGCAGTTTTTTATAAGAGAAAATCAGAAACAGAAATAGAAATTGTTATTTATTTTTTCTGCATTCAGAGGCAGTAAAATTACAATCCTCTTCTGGCTGCATACTAACCGAAAGCACTCTAACTGAAGTGCATTGTGTATTACATTATATGATTGTTATTGTGAGGAGAATATGATAGAGACATAACGCAAGCACTTGACCTAGTATGTTTTTGTAAACATCTGTTTCCTGCTCCATTATCTTACCCCATTGAGCACGGTACCTGCAAATTGCAGAACGGCAGAACTGCAGAACAGGTCGCAAAACGCAGAACAACCCATAGACCGGTTATTTCCTTTTTTTAATTACTTTTGAGGAGTTGTCTTCACAATCGCAAAACTAGCGGTATATACATTGTCAAAGATTTTCTTCAACGTGTTTTGTGCGGCTAAATACATGGAGTTGTTTCCTCCTTTTGAAGGCAATTTTTTCTAACATCCAACTACAGCTCAATCAATGAATAGAATTTTATGACAGTGGATCATTTGAGTATGGTTTATGCCAATTTTATTGGTATTCAAAGCATGACCAAACTCCTGTAACATGGATAAAATATTTCTTTCAAGCGATTCATGGTAGAAGCAACAACAATAAGTGTTTCGATTAATCATCCTGGCTACAAGCTGTGCATGATCTCATAATGTGACATATACATACACAATTTATGCGCCTGTTATACCAGATACATTTGTTAATGATCATAAAAGCAATAACTGCAAGTTGTGCAGGTAAATCATCAATAAAACTGCTGTCGCATGACCAAATTTCTGTCACAAAAGTAACATTTATTTTAAATAAATTAATTGTATCAACAATATAAAAATGCTATCAACTATAAAATACACAACTTGAATTAATAATTCTAACCACAAACTGTGTATTCGATTTTCTGAATGTTACACAAAATACATCACTTGTTATTGGATAACATAACCATTGGCCGCAAGTTGTATGTATACATCGTCATCAAAACTACTATCTTCACAAACGTGTAAACACTTGTTAGGGTAATTGAAAAAACCCAATATGGAAGTACGCCCATTCTCGTTTTAGAGTAGCTTTCAGGGTGCTTGACTGGTTATTAAAATAACTATGGTATATCCTTTTCCCAATTACTGCAATACCATAAATTTCCGCAGGTTTCCTGCATTCATAGCATATCTTGACCCTTTTCTGCACAGCCTAGTCTACTAGCCTCACAAGCTCCTCGTGATCAATGGTACATAATGGCAGGACGCACTCTGAACATCTCTGTCACATAGTAGCCAAAAACACCCTTCTGCAACTATTGAAAATATCTTCATCAGAAATATAAACTCGTGAGCAAATATTCTTTGTGCCAATGCATACCATTTAGGTTTTTTAGCTTTCTTCATTGGTGCTGACTCATCATCACTTGTGGTAGATGAAAGATACATAATAGAGCTCTCAGCGTTGCTTCTGTCAGAAATTTCCTAGATAAAAGCCACATAAAACAATTTGCATAATTGGGTATTCTATTTATTCACTAAATAAAATGGGAGTGGTGCAAAAGTGGGTAACAAAGCCTTCTGAATCTCGATAATTCCATCCATAACATAGGCGCAATAGATGGTGACTTGTACGCATTTTTTTTTCTCGATACGTAACAAGTTATACAAGGCCATAAAGTGAAGTTGGAAAAATTTTGCTTGTATGGATAGAAGGACGGCATAAAAAAATTAAGTTTGCAATTATTTTCAGATTTTTTGGAGGTGTTTTAGTTGAGTCAGCATTTTAATTTATTGTTGATAGGTTTGCTATTATGTACACACTGGTATTCATGTGATAAATTACACGGCCAATATTTCAAAAACTAAAGCAACATCACAGTTGAAAAAAATATTTTTAAATCAAATAATACCAAAAAATTCAAATTATTATTATTCAGATTCATTTGTGAAGAAAAAAATCGCCAGATTTTTATTGTTGTCGTCGTTGTTGTTATCAACAACCACAATTACTTTTAAATCTGAATTACGTGTTATTTGATCAAACATACAGTAAAAAAATAAATAGTAATTAATTCACGATTATTTTTATTATTATGGTTGAGATTATTTAGCACTTTTTGACAATAAAGAGAAGACAACTTTAACTAGCCTTACCTTGATCTCAATAGATGATGGGAGAGTTTTGGATGAGCTAATAATAGCAGGGGCAGTCGATCTCTAAAAGCAATAATGACAAATTTGTATGCATGCACTACTTCCATTTCGACCATGAAGTAGAAATAATATTTCTACTTCATGGCTATAAAGTAAGGCCCACATTTTATGTGGACCTTACTTTATAGCCATACATACAAGAATACAAGAGAGAAATATGAAAAATTTTGTTTCAAGACCATTAAAATGCCCAATTATTTTTTAATGTAAAAATGCTTTGCAAAACTTGTAATTGCAATTCTTGACAACTAAAAACATACACAAGCTTTTGATAGTGAGATGGATGGTCTCAAGTTATTGGCAACATAAACTAATTTTTTGTAAAGACTTTCATGCTAATTCATAATAGCACATTACCTTGTCCAGCCGATTACATTTAAGAACTGAAGAGTATGATCTGTAGAATAAATATTGTTTTGTATTAATCAGTCTAGTACAAAAGATGAGCAAAATGTCCAAGGTCATTATAATATAATAGATATGATTTAAAAAATGACTACCTTTTAACAATCCGTGGGTTAAAGCAAACTTCACAGCATGTCACATGACCGTCATTTATAAGGGTGCATTGCTCACAAACCCAATCCGCTGACTCTAAATCACTGCAATCAGATAACATGTAAAAGCAGATATTACCAAATTTTTAACATATTTGACAATCTATGACAATTATGCATGTATAAAAAAAGTTGACAGCGAAGTATTGTAACACAGGAAAATGAAACAAACAACACAAAACAAGCAATTATTTACAAATTACCTGTCAAAAGGCGCAGCCTAAAAAAGGATAGAAAAAGTACTGACAGTTTCATCATGAATTCATGCAACTAATAAGCTAGTTGCATGTCAATTAACCTGCTTAAAGATTAAACTAAGCAACTATTTGAGGTTATAATCACAAAAATGAAGTTCTCAGTTACAATCCTAACTTTTAATGAAGCCATGACTAACTTCTTAATTGATAGATGGTATATAAATATGAAGATATCTTATTGCTTAAAGGGGCTAGGACGGCTAATTTGAAGAGGATTTGGTTTAATTTAAACTTTTAGAGGTTGAAATGTGTTCAGAAAAATTATCTGGAGTTGCCCTCTCACCAGTAAGACGATTCCTACAGACACAGTCAGCACTCACCAAGACGCAATTTTTTCCCGAAGACGCAACAAGTTATATAGAGCTATAAAGCAAGTTTTAAAAAATTTTGGTTTGTTTTTATAGAAGTAAGCCCTCCTAAATATTGGCATTGTGCAGAGACTTTTTTTGATTGCAAAAAAAATCATATTGCAACAAACATTAAATTTTTTGGAGCTGTTTTTTTCAGGTCAGCAATTTTTTTTATCTTTAGTAAAATCGCTATTATGTATACACCAGCGTTCACGTGATAATGTTTATGATCAAAATCAAAAAATTAATGGAAGATTTTTATCACAATAATAATTATCAACGGAAACAATAAATTAAACAATCACATTGGTATAATTTTATAACAATATTAGATGAAAAAAAACATTGCCGAAATTATATTTCCGACGTTTTTCTTACAACAATGATAATGATTAAATCTGAAATACTGGCTATCTTTCCAAGATAAAAGTGAAAAAGACACCAAGGAATATTAATTAAGATTTTTAGAAGGTCGTTTAGAATTTAAAACTCAATTGAAATGGTACAAAATACTTGATGGAATATACTATATAACATCATAATGGAACTGCTGCCTGCAGATAGCCCCTTATGTCGACAACGTTGTCACAAACCTCCATAGTCCTCTACAAAGTTCTTGCATTTGTGCTGCCGCAAGTGAGTTTTCCTAATGGTTTTACAATGCTTGAGGAGAGAACAACTCTACACAAAAGTGCGTCTAGCAAAGCCTGTCTTAAGTCCTTTAATGATTTAGAATGGTAGGCATTCACTTACCAGCTGAACACATGTGGACATAGGGCTATGATGCCAACTGCACAATCCCCAAAGAGCACTAAAACAAAATATTTTGTTATCAAAATACAAAAACTGATAAAAATAAATGATTCAATCATAGATGAATAACAGTGAAGATGCTGTTTTAGTGACTGGTAAATAAATAAAAGTGTGTCAATTTAGTTTATCATTATTATTTCATAGCTGTTGTGTTAATAACCAACTATTATTGTATTCTTGTATACGCTCATTCCAATATTCAGTCTTTTTCAAATAAAATTGTTAATTCGATTTCCTTGAGAAAGTTATTAATAGCAGGGAATTGGAAAGAGCGTAGACAGGAATGAGCAGCATCAGGGATGAATGCAGACACAACTGGAATGAACGTAGACACATCCTGGAATAAACATCGATAGACCTGGAACGAATGTCAGCTCAGCTATAAAGAAGGAGTTGTCTACTTTGGGAAAAAACGACAATTTTCTTTATTCATGGAACAAATGTCAAAATGATAGTTTATATGTCGCGACGAATGAATATCGACACTTTTGTGAATAAATGTCAATTTTTTTTTCTCTAACACAGTGAGCTTTCATTCCAGGACTGCCGACATTCATTCCTGGATGTGTCTATGTTTATTCCAGCTATGTCTGTATTCATTCCTGTCTACGTTCGTTCAAAATTTTTGATAGCATTTTGTAGTCTTGAAAACGTTAAAGTTGCGGTCACACTTTGACGATATTGCAACGAAACGTTCAACTTCAACGATACCGTAACTGAGATACTAGTCTACTAGCGAGCACATATTAGTGTGCGTTCATTCATGCGGAGGTTTGCTATTGACAAGGCAATCGCTTCATGGCCAATAGCGTTGCAAAATTCTGGCACTCAGCCAATAGTATGCCGCCGATATCGTTAGCAACCTAGCGCTGATAGGTCTTGCCAAAACGGCAACGAGAACCCTTGCTGATGAAAATATTGTGTAATTTACACATTTCGGTATACGTTTCGTTGCAATTTCGTCAGTGTGTGATTGCACCTTAAATATAACCATGCGCACAATTCTAAATAATAATAATCACCAATAAATCAATCTGTGAATGAAAAATACTGTGAGGGACGCTGGCATTCCTCCTATAGAGAGACGCCATATTGTTTACATTCACCTAGTTACCTACGAACATTTATACTTCTCTCCCTGTACATTTTACTCTTGCCAAACTGCGTAATTCTATTTGCAATCACTAGTAAATAATTAGTAAAATTATTATTATTTGTGTGAACATTTCCACGATCGATACTAAACTACTTTTGGGTGCTGTAAATGTAAGGCGTGGCTTACATAAATTTTCCTTGTTCTATTATGTATAAGTATTTGTGTTAGACCATAATAAAGTCAGAGTTCGCCTAGCTCTCACAAAATTCTCTTGCACCAAGAAGAAACACAGCTACAAGCACAAACTATAAGCGCCGATAAGAGTCGACTATTAGTAAGCACGAGGCTTGGCGGAAAGTGAGAGACGGTTCGCCCTCTTACTGCGTATTCCCTTGCTAAGGCAAGGAGTACGACGCAAAGCACCTGGTGCCCTGATATAATAATTTAAACTACTATTATAATTATGGTTGTCATTTATTACTAATAATAATGTTGGGGAAATGTGGCCAGCACACTCCAAGTCGACCTAGAACCATTCACTACCGAACTGTATTCCGAACTCTATGTACATTATATTCACTTCTATTTACTCAGCTAGTAAGGCACATGCAGATTCACTTTATTTTACTTTGTTTACTTTGCTTATTAACAACATGTGCTGCCGTGCAGCCAAGCCTAACAAGAGGCAGCCGCTTTGTAACCTTTTTCACCGCCTTCCTTTGTCTATGGGCCAATTAGGCCACAAGGCGGAGTTACCTATTATACTGTTTTTGCTGCTGCCTATAGCATACCCGCCTACTATGTATTTATACTGTTGCAATTCCATAATAAAATCAGAGTTAACCTGGCACTCTCACTTCTTCATGATTCTCTCTACACAAGACATAAAGAACAAGTTACTAGATGCAAGTACAAGAACAAACGCACAAGCAAGCAAACAAGCATAAGCACTTAGACAAATAATTAATTGGCAGCAACTTGGACAAGTCGACCGGCAGCAAGAGCAATAGTCAGTAGAAAGTGGTCAGTCTACGAGACTTACACTGCACACTGCCTGCGGGAGTGTGATACTGGAACGATTGTTCAACCTGTCGATTCGACCCAGTGTAGCTATTCTGCCCGAGCAAGAACTCAGTGGAAAGTAAGGCAGTAAGATAACTCCTCACTGTGTACAGTCTTCGGACTTACAACGCTGCAAATCTCGTTCAAACAGAATAGTCTGCCGACCTTGGGGCTCGCTGAGAAGCACTTGCAATACTGCTATTACGCACACACTGGAAGTGGGCCGCTGTACAGGTGACAGCTACCACTACCCCCCAAATTCCTGTACAATAATATATAATAATAATTTATCTTAACAATAATAATACATAATACATGGTAACATAAATATATATATTCCGTATATTAACAATAATAATATTATAAAAATATAATAATAATACTTGAAAGATGATGATAATTATAATAAAGAAGAATAAGATGATATATAATAATATTATTATTTATTATGTTATTATGACTCAGACTGAATTTGATGATGATAATTATGATGATATGACTGGTAATCATAATAATTATTAACTATTACAATGAATAACAATTATAATGATGAATATATATAATAATCATTAATAAATATAAATAATAAATAATAATTATGTAATTAATAACGATCCTCAATGATCGATGATGATCAATCAATCAATCATAATAAATAAATAATTATAATAATAACAGCTAATCTATCGGAACAATAATAATAATTGGTCTAAACACTGTTGGTTCACTCAGTGAAAAACAAACCGACCAAGGACAGCTTTAAGATAATTTGGTTGACTAACATTTTGTTTGAAGATTTTCTAGGCATTGTTATAGATTTGTTATTTTAGTTATTGTTAGACTGCGCATGTGCGCTATTTATGGACATGCGCAGGGCAGTTCTTGTTAGACATGTGCTGAATAAACTTGTCGATGTTCTTCACAGCTTATAATCTTTTCATGACATGACATGGCGTCGTACAGGCAGGATTTGTAGAAGAACCACAAGTAGCATTTCAGTCCACAGCTCGGCTTAGCCATTTTTTGGTAGTGATTGGTGCAAGGTTAATTAAACAAACAGAGTAAAGCAGTTGAACTCTAGCATCATTCATGGTTGGTAGTGTGGTGGTATCACATGATGGCTTAGGTCGGGTTGTGGCAATTGGTTGCCAGAAGATAAGTACAACTATTACGGTCATCAGTTAATTTGTTGTATATACGACAGTGGACATTATTTTGTGACAGCAACTACTATCTAGTTGTAAAGTATTATAATAATACTACTGATATTGTTGTTGTTAGTCACATGTGAAATAGCAATCAGACAATAATATTATGGGTGATTCACTAAGACCACCTGGTGAACTTGACTTTACCAATACCCAAAAGTCATGGCCTGATTATAAGACTAGGTTTGAACGTTATCGCATTGCTTCGGGATTAAGTGAAAAGTCGGCAGAGAGACAGGTCAATATGATGATTTATTGCATGGGCAAAGAGGCCGAGTCAATAGTTGCACAGCTAAGTATTAGAGAGCCCAGAGATGCAGTTCTAGCTGATGAGGCACGAGGTATTGTGGCAGCAGATGCCGAGGATGCTGAGGGTACATTGTATGACCGTACAATAGAGGCATTGGATTCATACTTCAATCCCAGAAACAATCATTTACATTATGCAGTTCTTTTCATGTCTCGCTCGCAGCAAGCTGAGGAATCAAACGAGTATTTTATTAGGAGCCTTCATGAGTTAGTGGCAAAGTGTAGTGGATGGGATGTTACTCACAAAGAAGATATGCTACGAATCAGATTAATAGCAGGAATGAAGGACAAAGATTTGAGCCGTGACTTGCAACTGAATGACAATATTACCCTTGAGCAGGTTAAGCAACAGCTTCGGACGAAAGAAATCATAGCTCTAAATCAGAAGGCAGAGTTAGACGGAGTCACTCAGGTATTAGCTATCAGTAAACCATCTGGACATAGAACCAATAATACATCAAGTAGTGACAAGAAAAGTTCGATTGGAACTCTGATTAGAGACTGTTCATACTGTGGCTCGGATCATGTCAAAGGGCGATGTCCTGCATACAAAAAATCTTGTAATAAATGTGGAGGCCAGGGACATTTTGGTAGGGTTTGTCGTAAGGCAGACAAGGTAAAGCAGGTGAATCAACTAACAGTTACGGACGGTTGTGATTTCGAGGAGGGCGAACAATATCATGTAAACGTGGTAGAAAGTAGGGTCATCAGTAGTGAGAGTAAATTTGAAGGCATTATTAGTAGTAACAAGTGGTTGCTAGAACTAACAGTGCAAGGGGCAATCATGCAGGTTAGAGTCGACACCGGTGCTGAGGTCAGCACAATTTCTAAACAGGCTTTTGTCAATCTGGGATGTAATCAAGTTACAAAAACCGGGGCTAAACTGTTGGGTTACGGAAATAAGATTATTCCGGTATTAGGTCATTCTAAATTACCTGTCACAGTGTCCAGCGGCAAGACTGCCGACGTAAAATTCTATGTTACTGACAATGAAAACCAAACATTGTTAGGCATGCCAGCAATAGTAGCATTAGGCTTGTTACCACATGAGAACGTAAATCAGGTGAGTACTCAGATCAGTGAGCTCATTACACAGGACTCTACGGTAAGTGCTCTAGATGTAGGTGATAAGCACCTGACAAAGAATTCTCTCATAGACAAGTACCCTGAGGTTTTCAAAGGCTTGGGTCAGTTTGGTCTGCCAGTTACCCTTGAGTTAAAACCCACAGCATGTCCTAGAGCAATTCCACCAAGGTTAGTGCCACTTAAAAAGAGGTCTAGGTTGAAAGTAGAGTTGCAGAAGTTGATTGATGCTGGAATCATAGAGAGAGATATATCTCCTGCACAATGGTTGTCTCCGTTAGTGTTAGTTGATAAACCTAACGGGGATTTAAGGCTATGTTTAGATCCACAATACTTAAACGATCAGTTAGTTAGAGCACCGTGTGTTATCCCAACAACGCCGGAAATATTCTCCCGTATATCAGGATCTAATTATTTTACCACCTTAGATGCCAAGCAGGGATTTCATCAAATCCCATTGGATGATAGCTCATCAAAGCTTACTAGTTTCATGACTCCTTTTGGGAAGCATAGGTTTCTGAGATTACCCATGGGTATATGCAATGCTCCTGAGTTGTTCCATCAGAGGATGGTCGATGCAATGTCAGATTTGGAGGGGGTGGAGGTTTATATTGACGACCTTCTTATTCATGCACCCACCAGGGAGGAACATAACAGGATTTTACAGCTGGTCATGGATCGATGCAAGCAGGTGGGCTTAACTCTTAATCCTGACAAAGTGGTCTTGGGCAAAGAGTCCATTGAGTATTTGGGACATGTTTTGTCTAAGGCTGGGGTCAGGCCTAGTCACTCGAAAGTGGAGGCTGTGCAACAGATGCTGATTCCTGAGGACAAAAAGGCTGTTCAGCGTTTCTTAGGCTTTGTCAATTACATGGCTAAATTTATCCCCCATCTGTCTGAGCACACATTCCCGTTGAGGGAGGTAACCAAGAAGAATGTACAGTTTTACTGGGGTTCTGAACAAGCTGCAGCTTTTGAGAAAGTCAAAAGTCTTATAGCAGAGGCACCAACTTTGGTGTACTATAACCCAGAGGTTGAGGTGACTCTCTCAGCCGATAGCTCATCACATAGCATTGGTGCTGTTTGTTTGCAGAATGGTGAACCGTTGGAGTTTGCTGCCAAATCTATGACGGAATGTCAAAAAAGGTATAGTCAGATCGAAAAAGAGTTACTGGCAACTCTCTTTGCATGTAGGAGGTTTAGATACTACTACTTTGGGCAATCCAGGATTAAAGTGGAGACTGATCATCTTCCTTTGTTGGGACTGATGCGTAAAGACATAAATGAGCTATCCCCCAGACTGGCCGCAATGCGGCTAGAGTTGCTGGCCTATCCTGTTGAACTTGAGTATAGGAAGGGTGTAGACATGGTAATAGCTGACACATTGTCAAGGTCGTGCCCTGAAAATACTGACTTATTTGAAGATTTGGGAGTTGACCCTTTGGTTTCAGTGTGCTCAGTGGTGATTCGGAGTGAACATGTGATGTCTAAATACCAACGAGCCACAGATGATGATGAGGAGTTGGGTGTTGTTTGTAGATATATACAAGACGGCTGGCCTACTCATAGGAAGAGTTGTGCAGGCCGAGCTATGCCATATTGGGGCTTACGGATGGATTTGAGTTTGGTTAATGGTGTTGTTTTCTATGGGAGAAGGCTTGTTATCCCAGTTTCTCTACGAAACGATGTGTTGTCATCTCTTCATAAGGCCCATCAAGGTGTCACTAAGACCCTTCAGAGAGCAAAAGACTCTGTGTTTTGGCCGGGGATTCGTCGGAGATTAGAGGAACAGTGTTTGGCATGCAAGCAGTGTGTAAAGAGTGAGAGAGAACAGCCAAAGGAGCCTTTAATTCCCTTTGAGGTTCCTGACTACCCTTTCCAAACAGTAGGTGTAGACCTCTTTCATTGCGAGGGGAAGGAACACCTTTTGATTGTAGATTACTTATCAAAATGGCCCGTTGTCAAGACACTCACCTCTGACACTACGAGCAAGGCAGTGATTGGGTGTCTGAGGGAGGTCTTTGCTGATTTTGGGCAGCCCAGTGTGCTAGTGTCCGATAACGGTCCTCAGTTTTCTGGAAATGAGTTCCGGATTTTCTGTCAGAATTACGATATTAGACACTCCACCAGCTCTCCTCTTCATCCCTCAGGTAATGGTCAAGTTGAGCGAACAGTGGCCACGGTCAAGGGGATGATGGGGAGATGTTCAGAGGGTGGAGATTGGTTAGAGGGTCTCACTGCTATTCGGAATACACCCATTGGTGACGGGTTGCCCTCACCTAGTGAGTTGTTGCAAGGTAGAATATTAAGAGATAGTCACCCTGAGGATATAGATAGATATAAAGTTAAGGGCTATGATTTAACACAAGTCAGGTGCAGTTTGGAAAATCGAAAGGTTACAGATAAATATCACTATGATAATCATGCTAGGTTAGAGAAGAAATTGTTGGTGCCAGGGCAACAAGTGCATATTAAGTCAGCATCAGGTGAGTGGAGGTTAGGAGAGGTGGAGAAACTTGTAGGGGACAGGTCATACAATGTGAAAACAGGTCACAATACTCTTCGTAGAAATCGAAAAGACATACGTCCATCAATGGTTAGTACCAGTTTAGCTGATCAGTTACAAACCAGTAGTTCCCGTAGACCTGAGGTGAGTAAAATAGTCAGTAGTCAGGTTAGGTCAGGTAGTGTTGCTGTTGAGACGGGACAGCGCTGCGAGACAGGATTCAGTCAGGTTTCAGACTCAAGTGAGTCAGTGGTAGCCCAACAGTCTTCTCCGTTACCGTTGGTACAGCCTTTAGTATCGCGAGTTGGTCGCCGCCTACAGAAGCCCAAGTGGCATGGGGATTATCACATGACCAAGTAATGTCTACATCTAGCCTGGATGGTTTCTAGGCCCAAGAAATTTAGTTCACATAATACAACTATTCTTGGGTAAAGAATTTTGTATATATATGATATCCCTATAATGTAAAAGGGAGATGTTATAGATTTGTTATTTTAGTTATTGTTAGACTGCGCATGTGCGCTATTTATGGACATGCGCAGGGCAGTTCTTGTTAGACATGTGCTGAATAAACTTGTCGATGTTCTTCACAGCTTATAATCTTTTCATGACATGACAGGCATTGCTTGCCGTTGTTGAGAGATTCTTTCACTTGCCTGCACGACCAAACTGGATTTCCGCTGTAAAGTTTGTCCACGACAGCAGCTGTGAACTTGTCTTAACTGATCCTAAAACATCATGAAACTTTTCATTTGGTAAAATATTGATGTCTATTTTGTAAATTATTCGGACTACGACAATTAATATTTTTCATAGACCTATAACCTTGAATGTGAAGACAACTCCTCAAAAGTAAATAAAAAAAGGAAATAACCGGTCTATGGGTTGTTCTGCGTTTTGCGACCTGTTCTGCAGTTCTGCCGTTCTGCAATTTGCAGGTACCGCATTGAGCAACATCAATATAATGGGGTTGTGACTGGGGTTATCCCCCCGTTATAGGGGGCGCTGGTGTAAGTCCAACCGGAAAATGCCGAAATTTTTATATAGAGTACAATGCAGAAATACGGAGTTGAGATGTTAAACTAGAATAAACAGGCTATTGCAATGCGATTGATATAATTGAACAAGCCACGGAGCACACAGGGCTATAGCAGATTACACGTACATAAGTTTTTAATCACACAAGCGTAGCTATAGAGCATAATAATCATTAAATAACCACGGTACGGTTGACGAGCAGCTTCACTTTTTTTCTTAGTTGGAAAAACCCAGAAATAATTTTCTCGGTGCCAAATGTCTGACGAACAGCCTCACACGAAAAAAATTTTCTGGGAAAAACCCAATTTGCAGGAGAAAACAACTTCTTAGTTTGTTAGACTGACTTTTAGACGCTTTTTGTACGTGCTAACTATTAAGGTAAGTATGTACCTCTATGATTGAAACAATAATATAATCTAATGGTTGCTGAAAGATGAGAAATATTAAAACTATTTTGTTTTTCCAATCATATTATTTGATGATTGAAAAAATTATCTGTCTCTGCTGATAACTAGATTATTTAAAAAAAATTTTGAAAATGTTGTTTGTTGAGACTATATCTGTGAACGATGCGCCATATTCGTGCAGTGTAACAAGAATGCAATAATAATAATATCGCTTGCGTTGATGAATGGAGGAATGATAAATAAATACACCTAGAAAATACTGTACAGGAATTTACCAACAGGAGTGGTAGCGACCACCTGTACAACGGCCCACAGTAATAAGTAAACACAACAGTGCAGTGTACGCCCGTCTATCTCGCCTTCTACCTATCCCGAGGAGTAGGTACAGTAGGTCGACCTAGCCGTTCGAATAACCGTTCCAGTATCACTTGCCCGTAGGTCAAGTGCAGTGTGAGTCGAGATCGACTGACCACTTTCTACTGACTGTTTATTCTAGTTGCTAGTCGACTGAGTCAGTGCAATGTTCCTGTCTACTTCGTTTGTGTAATTGCTGAACTTCTCAAGTTCTTTCCCCAGCGCAATCAGTGCAAGCTTACTTGTATGGTTTCATGCAAGGCTACCAGTGCTAGAGCATAAGTGCGCTTATGCTATCAGTCCAAACAAGCAAGTGAGAGTGTAGGCAGTAACTCTGACTTTATTAGACAATACACGAGTATTTATGCTGGACAAATTATGTAACATGATTGGCATACAAGAATACAAAAGCAGGCCACGCCTGTACACAAGATTGGATAATGGCTAACCAATAGAACTTGCAGAAAATGTAAACAGGTGTGGCTTGGCAGCACGGTTGACTGCCCAAGCACATGTACGAAGATAGTGAATGTGTGCAAATAATAAATCTATATAAAATGAGTGCAGTAGATAGAACAGTATATAAAATGGATAGACAATTCGGCAGGAGAATAATAAGTAGATATGAGTATCATGTAGTTCGGCAGTTAGTTTATTATTACTGTGGTCGACCGATCGTTGGGTCGAGACGTGTTTCCTCCACACACGCCCCCCCATTGGCGCTTGTAGGGCCAATACAAAAATACCTGGAGGAAATTGTTCGGTTGCTTAGGATAAGTTCCGCTCCTTCTGGATAGCTATCTTCAGCTCCTCTACTCTCTGCAACTGTTTGAAGGCCTCCCTGGTGGCCACATATAGTTCCGTCTCGTATCGCTTGACGCGTCGGTAGCGGTCTTCTCTACGTTCCTCTTCTAGTTGTCTCTCCCAGCTACCTCTCTCCTGTCGGCTAGGCATACTCCTTTCTCTCCCTCGGCTTACCTCTCTCTCTCTCCTTCTCTCTCGTCGTTCTCCTTCTGTCGGGTCCAGTTCTAGCTTTATCGCTTTCTGCGATGTGTGTGGTGTTTTGTCTCCCAGCCGCTTCCTAATGGGTTTCGTCTCTGCTGGGCTGTATGAACGTTCTTTGATAGGTGCGGGTATGCCGAATGGGGGTGGCTGTTGCCAGTTGACAGCTCCACAGAAGTCCTCGTACGATGCCTGATCGACCTCGTAAAGGGGTCGGTTGGTTCCTCCGTGTTCGGTCGCTCCATTTTGTTGTCTAAGGTGTTTGAGCAGTGTGTCCCGTGAGGCGCTCTTGTAGCCACACTTGCAGAAGAAGAACACAAAATGTTGACGTACGTGGTACTGCATACGTCTCTTGCTCAATCGTATGTGGCATCGGTTGCATCTCCACTTCTCCTCCTCCGTAGTCGGCTGCCCTGTTGATTTAATTAGGTCGATGGTGTGTGTAGACAACCATATCTCCTTCGGCTGGTAATCATGTGTGGGTGCTGGTGGTGTCGGTGGTTGTGGTGTACGTATTCTACATCTGGCAGCTCCCTCTTTGGTTTTTATGTTGCCCACTCGAACGGGCGAGTGGTTCATCTCTTTATGTGCTACTACTCTCGACCTCTTCTTGCTTTTTGGTGGTTCGGTGATGGCTGCTACTATTGTTGGGTCCTCTTCAGTCGACAGAACTCCACTATTTCTTTCTGCCATGGCTGTAGTTGTTCCTCGTCCGTTGCTGTGGTGTCCTTGCAGCGGTTTGTTGACTGTGCAAACAATTGGTGTGGCGGTACACTTTGTATTGCCGCTGTTTGCTTCTTTCTTTTGTTCTAGGCAACACGTGGTCCCACGTGTTGTTTTTTGGTCACGCCTTTTGTCGATTGCAGATAATTTTATTACCTCGATGCCCATTTCCGTGGGCGTCGTTTCCTCCAAGAATTGGTTTTCTCCGCGGGATTCCCACCAGGGAGTTGTCTCCTCACTTTCCTCACATTCCGTCGTAGTCTCGCTGGGGGGGAGTTATCTGCTCTGCACCATACTTGGGAGTTACTTGTCCCACGCTCCTTCTTTCTAGCATCTCTATTCGTTTGTTTTTGTTATACGTTTCTGTCGTTGTTTTCTGTGTATTTAGGCCCAACTTTCGCCGGGTCTCCGCCATGTTTGTCCAAGGAATATACACCATATTCTCCACCCTTCCACGTGACTTAGGTGGCCTGTCGTTTACCTGCAGGCTTGGATCTGTGGTCCCTTCAGTGTGGTAGCATTGGTAGTCTGAAAAACGTACCGGTGGCTTTCGGGTCCTGGTGGGCCGTCCTTCGGGGTTGGCCTGGAGTGGTGGCCATTCTGGGTCTTCCAGAGGGGGGGTCTCAGCTACTGGTGCTTCTGCTGGCACTGTGGGTGGTGCAACCACTGGTTCTGGTGGGTCGATGGCTGGTTCGGCGAGTAGTGGTATATGAGGTGTCTCCTCTGGGGGTGCCTCAGGCTCCGGAGGTTCTCTTGGTACCCTTTCTCTTGGCTCCACCGGGGGTGGTTCTACATGCTCTACTGGCGGGCGGGGTGCTCTCCTTTGATATGCTCCTCGCATATTTGGCCGAACTGCCTGTTCTCTGCTGGGTGGTGCCCTTCCCACGGTCTCCCTACATGTCCGGTATGCCTTTAGTCGTCTTCCGTTCTGAGTGAACCCTTGCCCATTCCTTTCTAAGCGATAAGTGTGGTTTGGGTAGGTCTCAGTGACTGTATACGGCCCGACATAGCTTGGCTGGAGTTTGGGATTACTCCCCTTTGTTCGTCGCTTGTTCTCCATCACTACTAGCTCGTCTTTGCTGAACCGGGGGGGTTCTCCCGTCTCCTCTTGGCGGAGCTTGGCTTGTTGACCGCGCACATAGTTGTGGGCTATGGCGAGGTTCTCCTGGACACGCAGGGTGTGCTCGGTGATGCTGTGGTGCTCTAGTGAGGGCGGGGACCCGGTCAGCTGATCGGGCAGTCGTAGCTCTCGGCCCAACATCATAAGGTTGGGTGTCTCTCCAGTAGTAGTGTTGGGGGTGGCTCTACAAGCTCGCATGATCTGGGGTAATAAACCATCCCATTCATCCTGTCCCTTGCTCAATATTAGCGTTCGTAGGGCGTCTCCTAGCGTCCTATTCTGCCTTTCCACCATGCCATTGCCCTGGGGGTGGTATGGGGTGGAGCGCGTCTTGCGTACCCCCCACAGCGAGCAGAGTTCTTCCAGTATGGTCGACTCAAACTGTGCTCCTTGGTCAGAGTGCAGTTGTTCTGGGAGTCCCCAATAACTGAACACTCTCTCGTCCAGTGTTGTCGCTACAGTGGGTGCGGTAGCATCTGGCAGGGCTATCGCGTCTTGCCAACGAGTGAAGTGGTCGGTGAGAACCAATATCCACTTATTCTTTCGTCGGGTGACGGGTAGTGGGCCTACCAGATCTACGGCCAGCTTCTGAAATGGCCGTCCAGCGAAGAGCCGTTGTCCTTCCGGGGCGGTGGGTCGATTGCTGCGTTTCGCCACCTGGCACACTTCACAGCTCTTGACGAGTCTGCGTGTTAGCCCCGTTAGACCTGGCCAGTACCAGTCTAGCTGTAATCGGTGGCGCGTCCGATTGATCCCTGCATGGGCTAGTAGGTGTGTGTCCCACACTACTTTGTGGCGCCATGCTGGTGGGCATACAGCACAGGTTCGAGTCCGTCCCTGGTGCTCTGAAGTAATGACCAGCGTTCCATCTGGTCGGAGGCTCATAGCGTCGATCCTATCGTGTAGGAGGCGGAGCTCCGTCTCTCCTTCTTCCAACTCTCTGTTGGACAAGTGTCTCCTTGCTTTGACGGCAGCATACACCTTCGCTACAGGGTGCCGTCCTTCTTGCTGTGCCCGTACCAGCTCTTGCGCACTCCTTGCTGGGTCGGTGATTGTCACATTCACCTGTCCCTTCTGCTCTCCTGACCCCCTTGAGGGGTGCTCAGCACGGGTGGGTCCCCCGTCAGTCCGTCCCCTTTGCTCCGCTGGTCTCCTCGGAGAGAGCTCGGCACGGGTGGGTTCCCCGTCAGTCCATTCCCTTTGCTCTGCTGGTCCCCTCGGGGAGAGCTCGGCACGGGTGGGTCCCCCGTCAGTTCGTTCCCTTCGCTCCGCTGGTCCCCTCGGGGAGAGCTCGGCACGGGTGGGTCCCCCGTTAGTTCGTTCCCTTCGCTCCGCTGGTCCCCTCGGGGAGAGCTCGGCCCGGGTGGGTCCCCCGTCTATCCATTCCCTTTGCCCTCCTAGCTGCCCTAGGCTGAGTTCGGCATGGGTGGGTCCCCCATCTCTCTGCTCAATTGAGTGGCACTGTCTACAGTCGAGACAGGGCTCCTGTCGACTGAGTCCGTCGGCGTTGCCGTGCTGTGGTCCCGGTCGGTGCTCGAGTTTGAACTGAACTGAACCTGAACTCCGCTAGGATTTCCAGCCACCTAGCGATCTGGTTGGAAGGTTCCTTTCTCCTGCACAGCCACCTGAGGGAGGCGTGGTCCGACCGCAGCTTGAACTCCTTGCCGTATAGGTAGGGTCGAAAGTGCTTGGCCGCCTTGATCACTGCCAGCAGCTCTCTCCTCGTCACGCAGTAGTTTCTTTCTGCTGGCGACAGGGTCTTGCTGTAATATGCGATCACCCTTTCGCGTCCTTGCTGTATTTGTGACAGTACTCCGCCTACTCCGACCGCGCTGGCATCCGTGTCCAGGATGTAGGGAAGCGTTGGGTCGGGATATCCTAGTACGGGTGCTTGACTCAATCCTGTCTTTAACCTCTCGAAGGCTTGTTGTTCGTTCGTACCCCATACCCAGGGGACGTCCTTCCCAGTGAGCACCGTGAGCGGCTTGGCTGTAGTAGCATAGTCGGGTAAGTACTGCCTATAATAGCCAGCCGTTCCCAAAAACGCTTGCAGCGCCTTCATATCCTGGGGTGTCTGCCACTGCCTTACTGCCTCGACCTTGTCGGGATCCGTGGCTACGCCTTTAGCACTTACTACGTGCCCCAAGTACCGCACCTGTGGGCTCAGTAGCTCACACTTCGAGGGTTTAACCTTTAGGTGTGCACCTTGGAGTCGTTGCAGGACCTCTTCTAACCTCTGTAGATGGGACGGAAAGTCCGGAGCTATGACAATCACGTCATCAAGATACAGCAGCAGCGTCTTCCAGTGAAGACCTCTGAGTACGCGCTCCATGAGCCGCTGGAACGTGGCCGGGGCGGAGGTGAGCCCGAAGGGCAGTACCTTCCAGCGCCACAGGCCACTACGCGTGATGAATGCTGACTTATCTCTTGCGTCCTCATCTAGTGGGACCTGCCAGTATCCACTGGTCAGGTCGAGAGTACTGAAATGCTTGCTGCCGGCAAGGGCGTCCAGGGAGTCATCGATCCTGGGGATGGGATAGGCATCTTGTTGTGTGACGTCGTTTAGTTTTCGGTAGTCCACACAGAACCGCCAGGAATCGTCTTTCTTCCGCACCAGGACGACTGGGGAGCTCCAAGCTCCGTCGGCTGGCTCGATAAGGTCCTTTGCCAACAGCTTTTTGACCTGTCTCTCCGCCTCGGCCTCTTTCTCGGCTCCTAGCCGGTGTGGGGGTAGCCGGATGGGTCGGGTGCCAGGTATCACAGGGATAGAGTGTTCGACCAGCGGGGTGCGGCCGATATCTCCATCGTCTCTACTGAATACGTCCTGGTAGCGACTGAGGAGGTTCCGTAGTTGGTATTCCTCCCGTGTATTTTGACAGCCCCTTTTGGCCTGGTTGAACAGTGGTCCTAGGTGTGGGGGCAGCTCCCTATCCTGTCGGTGGGGTTCCTGCTGCGAACCCTGTAGCGCCTGTACCTCACTGGGTTCCACTCCGGTGAAAGTCCCTATGACCTCTCCTGCTGGAACCTTTATGCTCTCTTGTGAGGGGTTCAGACATCGAACCAGCACCCTTCCATGCTCGTCTGGGGCATTGATGCTTGTGGCCACTAGTAGCCCTCCTTCTCTACTTTCTATTATCCCCTGTGTACAGGGGGTCCGGCTGGTTAGGTGGCAAGGCACCGTTGCTTCTGCCTGGGGTGGAATATGGGTGTCCCTCTGGACTTGCACTTTTGACACCAGATCTCTGCCATGTCGGTCCGTACAGGTCAGCTCTTTTCCTTGTACGCACAAGGTAGGTCGGTTGAACCCCATCTGGCAGTCCTGCTTTGTTAAGAACGGCATGCCCAGGATTACATCCTCATTGATCTGGCTCACGACAAATGTCTCTTCGTATTTCACGTGTCGTATCCTCCCGGTCAGCGTAATCAATCCATAAAAGGGCAGTCGAGTGCCATCTGCCATCAAGCCATGTGAATCATAGTCTTGTAGGTGATGTTGTTGCTGAGGGGGGAGTAGGTCGAACACCCGTTTTGACAGTAAGTTGGTGTTACACCCGGTGTCTATTAAGTAAGAGACTGAGCGTCCTTCTACCTTGCCCGGTAGGTAGTAGCTGGATTGGTAGGGTCTCTCTACTTGGTTGAGGTGAACAGTGAGGGGCTTTCGGGTAGTCTCTGGGGTCGGTTTTGACCTCTGGTTCCTTCGTCGTTTTGAGGGGGGTTCTTGTGGATGGCTTATCCTAGTCTCCTCCTCTTCTTCCTCTTCATCGTCCTCCGATGTCTCATCGGTCAGCGGGCTGAACCTGTTGTTCAGCTGAATGGGCAGGGGTCCGTTTTGAATGAAACGGTCTCTTCCTTCTCGAGGTCGACGGGGGTGGGGGGCCCTGTTGTAGCCAGTAGGGGTTCCTACTGCTGCGGGCCGTACCCGTTTCCCTGACGTGGGTACCATGGTGCAGTTGGGCATCGGCTCCTTATGTGTCCAGTACGCTGACATCCCCAGCAACGCGTTGGAGGGGGCTTGTCAGTTCCTTCCTTGATACGGGCCACTTCTTGGCTCAATTGCTCCACCGCCTTGAGGAGCTTGGCTAGGGGATCTCCTACCTCTTGACACTTGAGTGCGGCTTCAGGAGGGGTTGGGGTGTCTCCTATCTCTTCTTCCTGTACGATTCGTACGTTGGGCTGTAGCGGGTTCTGATGCTGAACTTGCAAGAACTCGTTTCCTGCTTGGACGGCCTCCTCTAAAGTCGTCGGCCGAATGGCCAACAAATGCCGTTGAAGATACACATGTCCCAGTGTATTCTGGAAGGTCTGCATGGTGAGGTCCTCCCTGTTCTGGAGCGGTAGGTCTCCGTAGGCGGCTTCCACCAGCCGTTCGATTTGGAGTGCGTGTTCCCTCAGCGTTTCCTTGTGGGCTTTCCGGTAAGTGGTCAGCCTAGTCTGTGCCTTCGTACGAGTCAAGCCAAAACTTGCCCTCAATGCTCGAGTGATGGCCGTGGTATCGACCCCTCTCCCACACTGTTCGGCCTTTCCTATGAGTGCCTGTCGAAGGTGGATGGTAGCTTCCTCCGGCAACCACCTATTGGCTCTGGCGACTTCCTCAAATCGTTGGATGAAGTATCCAACATCTCCTTCTCCGTTGAACTGGGGTACTCTGAAGCGGTCCCTTCCATTGCTCGTCGACATTCGATCCAGAATGTCAGCTAACGTGCCCATGATTTGTAATGGTGACCCATCACGATCTGAGCTGAGCGCTCGTCGCCTGCTAGCCATCTCCGCGCCTGCTGCCTCCTGTTTGTGTTCACCGTTCCTGTGGGTCGTTCGCTTGGATTCCTCACAATCCCACTGCTGCCACCAATGTACAGGAATTTACCGTCAGGAGTGGTAGCGACCACCTGTACAACGGCCCACAGTAATAAGTAAACACAACAGTGCAGTGTACGCCCGTCTATCTCGCCTTCTACCTATCCCGAGGAGTAGGAACAGTAGGTCGACCTAGCCGTTCGAATAACCGTTCCAGTATCACTTGCCCGTAGGTCAAGTGCAGTGTGAGTCGAGATCGACTGACCACTTTCTACTGACTGTTTATTCTAGTTGCTAGTCGACTGAGTCAGTGCAATGTTCCTGTCTACTTCGTTTGTGTAATTGCTGAACTTCTCAAGTTCTTTCCCCAGCGCAATCAGTGCAAGCTTACTTGTATGGTTTCATGCAAGGCTACCAGTGCTAGAGCATAAGTGCGCTTATGCTATCAGTCCCAAACAAGCAAGTGAGAGTGTAGGCAGTAACTCTGACTTTATTAGACAATACACGAGTATTTATGCTGGACAAATTATGTAACATGATTGGCATACAAGAATACAAAAGCAGGCCACGCCTGTACACAAGATTGGATAATGGCTGACCAATAGAACTTGCAGAAAATGTAAACAGGTGTGGCTTGGCAGCACGGTTGACTGCCCAAGCACATGTACGAAGATAGTGAATGTGTGCAAATAATAAATCTATATAAAATGAGTGCAGTAGATAGAACAGTATATAAAATGGATAGACAATTCGGCAGGAGAATGATAAGTAGATATGAGTATCATGTAGTTCGGCAGTTAGTTTATTATTACTGTGGTCGACCGATCGTTGGGTCGAGACGTGTTTCCTCCACAATACTGCAGCTCATTATGAAAACACCATGCAGTTCTTGGCGCAAAAGGTGTTGTATCAAACGAAGCAGTTTAATAGAGGTCATTAACAATGACATAAATAATAATCACCTCAATCCACTACTACTACTACAACAACAACAACGGTGTTAATAAATAATAATAATTATTATTATTAAGACCGTTGTTGTTGTAGTAGTGGATTGAGGTGATTATTGAAGTTAATTATTATTATAATAATTAAACTCAATGATAATAATTATTATTATTATTGTGAGGGACGCTAGCACTCGTCGCTATTATTACTACTCACTGTCTAGACAATTACTCCCAATATTTACTCACTTGTCTGCGTGCTATTGTCTTGCTAAATAATTATTTACTCGATATCTACTCAGTGTCTATGTCCATGTATCACTCTACTGTATTGGTGCCTAACTACGAGTTCTATGCTGTTAGTTCTATGCACACAATTATTATTATTATTCTTTACTCAGTGCTAATTGGTACTTAGCAAGGTGTGGCTAAATTATCTTATTGTTTTTGTTCGATGCTAATTGGTACTTAGCAAGGTGTGGCCTATCAATTTTTACACAAGGGTGTGACTAAGTAAACATACCCGCCTACTGTATTTATATTTGGATGTTGTACAAATAAATATTAGAGTTAGCCTGACTCTCAGAAGAATCTTTCTCTCTTGAAGCAAGCACTACTAGGAGCAACATAACTACAAGCGCTGGTTGACTATTAGCAAGCACGAGGCTTGGCGGAAAGTAAGATTGTTCACTCTCTCTTACTGCGTATTCCCTCGACTCGAGGTGTACGACGCAAAGCACCTGGTGCCCTACTAGTTCGACACACATTGCAATCCGAACTGTGGAGTTCGAAACAAAACTAACACAACAATAATTATAGCGTAATTATTGTCGGTCTCGACTGCGTCGAACAGACAAGTATTAATTACAGCACCATTATTGTCGGTGGCCTAAAGTTCGCAACAAACTATAAACTAAACGGTAGTTCCTACGGAATTATTGTATGCGGCAAAGTTCGAAACAAACTATAAACTGGACCATAATCACGGCACTGATTATTGTCGAGCCTAGAGAGGTTCAAACGCAGCCAATAATTATTGGATAATTATTGCAACTGCCAGCACTTGTTCTACACCAGATTCGGTTGTTCCATTGCATGACCAAAGTCAGTAATAGCCTGTCAACAATAATTATAGAATTATTGTGCACTGCATTAGCTAGGGGACCAAGCATTCGGGAGGTGTACAGGTGGCTACCACCCAGACAGTAAATTCCTGTACATTATTATTATAATAAAAAACTTATTATAATAGTTATTACTACTGTAACTACTACTAGTCTAAGTCTTATAATAATAAATAAGAATAATAATTACTCTTATTTTCATTATTATTACTAGTCAGTCATTATTATTATTTATTAGTATTGACGATCATATATTATTAGTACTATTATTATTATTATTATAATTATTATTTTATTTATATATTATTATTATAAAATATTAATTATAAATAATAATTATTAATTGTTATTATTATTTTTATTAATTGTTTTTATATATATGTTATTATAATTATTAATTTTATTATACATAAATAATAATATTTATGTGAATGTTAAACCTTTTTTTATTTTTGATTAATTAATTGTTATTATTGTTTGTTATTATTATTGTTATAAATAATAATAATATTTTTATATCAAGTAATATTGTGCAGGATTTCACTGTGGGGGTGTGAGGTGGTAGCTCGGCCTACCTGCACAACCTCCTGAACTGTAATGGCAACTGTGTCTAATGCTCTTAGCAATACAACCCTTCCACAGGTCGACTTAGTAGGCTGAGGGATGGTGACTAACCATGTCAGTTACTAGTGAGCTGCCGGTTGCGTTAGCTGTTATCTGTGTGTGTAGTGAGTTCGAACTTTGAAGGGCGAACTAGTTAAACTAGGTTCGGCCAGCAGAGGTTCGGCTGTCTTATTGTAGTGCTGTGCAGAGGTCAAACATTGAAGGCGAAGTTAGACAAAGCTAAGTTCGGCCAGCAGAGGTCCAGACTGATCTGCCTGTATATTACTACTCGAGTAATGGTGCGCAGTGAAGTTATTTGTTAGAACAAAGAAACTTCTGAGAGTGTGCAAGCTGACTCTGATTTATTTGACTAGAACATGCATATTTATATAAACAATTACATAACTGATAAAGCTGATAAGTAGTTAGACAAAAGGTGGCCACACCTAGCACAAACCATTGGCTAGCGTGTGCCAATAGAACAAGGTAGGAGGTACATAAGTGTTTGCCTGACTGCACTCACATGTTCGACATATAAGATTGAATGTAAGGTAAGAAGAATAAAAATGTGCATAGAAATAATGTTACTAGAGTGTATGCATAGAACTATGTCGCTGGGATAAATAGAAGTAAAATAGAATGTAAATAGAAAAGTACAAGGGGGGGGGTAACTGTTCGTACCAGCGCCGTCCGTCACAATATAATTATTAATTAATAATTATTATATATTTGTTCTATAATAATAATAATAATACAACTACTATAACAAGCAAGAATTAATAGTCTTGTTTTTTCCTTCATAAATATTTATTGTTGATGTTATTTTAATTATTATTATTGCGTTGTTGTTTTAACATGAATGAAATTAAACAATGTTTTATCGTCTCATGGTGGTTATGATCACAGTGAGCCATGTATGATTGGTAACAAACAGTAATTGTATTAAAAAATAATTAAAAAAAAATTATAATAATAATATATATAATACTGAAAGTGTGGACACTTCGTTCGCACGTCATTGCGGCGCTCTCTCAATTAATGTCAAAAATGTCTTGAAAAACATTGGAATTCACTTACCTTGTGCAAATTTTCTAAGAGAGGACACTTCCAGCTCACTTTTGGTGCATAATAATTTGCACTCTGATTTATTTTTGTTATTATTTTTTGATCAAGTTTGGAATTTTATGCCCAATTTTTTGCTGTTGGCCGCTGGCTTTAAAGGGCAAAGCAAGTTTCAAAACCGTAGTTCGATGAGTTTCATATAAGTTTTTACCATACCACCAACAACTGATTTATAGAAAACTCTTCTGCAATGCCTTTATGGTATGTTTATGTGCCATATAAAATAAAAAAATATTGAGATTTTAATTAAGAAAGCTTTAAAAAATATGAAAAAAAGTATGCTGTAAACGGGCAAAAACATCGACATTTTGCTGAGTTGTCACCTCCGTGCCCAGATTTCGGATTCCGTGGTGACCGGAAACAGTACCAAAGAGGACTGCTTGTATGTATCATCTTTGTCACTATTTCCGCTTGTATTGCCGTTGTTGCTGAGCAATTTGGGGAATGACTGTGAGCGAGAAAGTAGCATCAACATTGCTGAGCTGAATGAATAACTGGTGAGTAGCATATTGCTGAATGGTAGACTAGTATTATTATTAATGCAGCTGATTATTATGACCTATTATTTTCACTTAGTTTTTTTTCTGATATCACTTATTATTATTATTTATAAATAAATAATAATAATAATTAATTAAAAATAGTTAAATGATCATGATGATAATAATTATTATAATAAATATTATTATTTCAACTATATATAATAATAAATAATAATGTTTTATTATTATAGATAATAATGACATTTAAATATTTTATCTTTCGTTATAAATGATTTTTTTTATTTATTATAATTATTATTACATAATATATATGTAATGGATGTATAATTAATAAATATATATATTATTTCATCAACAACAACAGTGACTCAATGAACACCCTTACATATATGTAGTATATACTGCTAATACTAATATTATATTAGGGTTAGTAGTAGCATTATTATTATGTGGTGTATGTATGTAATAATATACTATGAAGCATTATTATTATTAATTATAATTATTATTATATAATAATTTATTATTATTATTATACAACAACAATAATAATAATAACTCATAAGTATTATTATTCAATTTCTATTGTTGTAAATAATAAGTAGTCTTACTACTAACCGTGACCAAGGATGATTTTTTGTAGTAATATTGATCAGTAATCCAAGAATACCGTAATGCAACAGTGATGATAAATTAAAAAGAAAAGAATCAAATGAAATGATTGGTGACCAAAAAATTTATTTATTGATAATAAATATCATAATAATGATAATAATATTGAATATAATATTGGGACTGTTAATAATATTTACACTACACTATTGCTATAGCATTATTATAATAATTATCATATGTCTAAAAAGATATTAATCATATAATGTTGACATGTGATGTAGTAAGTTTGTATTTATTGAAATAATTATGCTTACTATATTGAAATAATGTTGTTACAACTAGTATATGTTTCACTGTAGTAAGTTCCCGGTGACTTGTCATAATTATATTGTTAGAAGAATGTCAACAAAATTTTTAGAAGGGAAAAGTTTGTTTGTTTAAGTACTGTGAAAGAAATGAGGTATAGTGAAGGTCGGTGCTCAAGTACAGGGCAGTAAGTTAGATATAGTCAGGATGTTTGTGTACTGAGTAGAATGGATACATGCAACCATAGAAGTAGGAGTTAAACTGGTACACATTGGATACTCTCAATTATGGTGGCTCATAACGCTAGACGGTTTCGTTTTCAAAGCCTATGAACGGATTTGAAATAGTCCAGACGGTTTGCAAAGCGTCTTTTACATTGAAAATAATTGGGTAATTGTAGTAAAATAGCCCAAGAAACTACATTTACAAATGGGCTTGTTGGTTGTAATAAATTAATTGTTGGCCTCAGCAGCTGCGGGATTAATGCTATAAAACTGTATTTCCTGTCCAACAATTGTAAAATCTGCAAACCGTATAGTTGTCTTGCAAATAATTCAGACGGTTTAGAAATGATAGATATGATTTAGAAAATTACAAACCGTATGGACGCTTTAGAAAGAGTATGAACTATTTACAAACCGTATGAATTATTTTGAAATGGTCTGAACTGTTTTAAAATAGTCTGAACTATTTTGAATTTGTTGGAAAAGTTTGCAACAAGGCACATGGCTTTTAAACCAAAAGTGATCGTCACCATTTTATTTATAGCAACTATATAACTTTATCAACATAGACGTCGATCCAAAGACATAGAGCAAGTTAATTAACTGCATAAAAATGTTGTTGAATATAATCTCTAAAATTAATTTTTAAATTTATAATTGGGTTGTATTTATCATTTAAAACAATTTAAATCAAATAAGATTTAATAAGTAAAACCATTTTTATCTGTTTAAAGAAAATTCAACTGTTCAGTAAAAACATTTATCAATCATAAATGGACTGTAGATCTTAATCAATAGAGCGAACCAGCAAATCGGCTCGGATCTTCAAAGCCTAAGAATGATTTCACAAAGCGTTCAGAAGTTTTACAAAAGTCCAGACTATTTCAAATTCGTTCAAACGGTTTGGAAAGCGTTCAGACGTTTTAAAATGCAAAACACAAAACGTTCTGAGCCACCATACTCAATAGTGTTTATATTCTCATTCTAGTCAAATGATTTTCAAAGCCTCATTTTTCTTTCGGGGTCTAGAGGCTTTACTTACATAACTATACGACAACAGACAAATATTCTTGTAGATGTGTGATAGTAAATTTATGGTGTGTTGATTAATGAATACTCTTATGAAATTCAGAGAAGTTTGTTTTTAATCTTTTGGCACTAATTTGCTTTCAGAAGCGAAATATTTTATTCATTTTGGTATCGAATTGGGTGAGCTTTCCAATGGCATGCATATTGTCACATTGATAGTTTACACACATTAGACAGCTGAATGTGCTAATGATTGGACGTGAAAAAATTATTCAATTCTTAACTTGCAACACCTTATGCTAAAGTCCTATGATTTGGCTTACATACCCGAAATGGCTTTGTTAATAACTAAATATTTTAGTTTTACATATGCATTAACGCTGTTGCTGTTCCAACCTGCTTCTGTGGGGAGGAAGAGTTATCAATGATAAGACGGCTACGAATAATATTTCAAGACAAATTGTACTAGAAGGTATAAGTTCAAGTTTATTTGATAAAACACAAAATGATTTATTTAGTATCTCTAAAATAGTTTGGTATGAAAACAGTTGTCAGAATGTATGTAATATATGATGATAAAATGACGTAAAATTATGATCTTTGCAATTAGATAATAATGACTACCTAATCAACAAGTTTAAGATTTTTCCCAAAACTATAATTTTTTCTTTGTTCAAAACTATTCATATATCACAATTAGTGATTGAACTGAGGAAATGTACGTTTCTATCAAATCTCATTAGTACACGATCTCAAGCATCACTGTCTCCACGAGCTGATTTTCAGTCTAGACATTGTCAACCGTAATTCGCTTTGTATGAATAGAAATTTTTGCCTAGACACAAAGTTCTGTTGACGGTGAGAATGGGATTTTATTTTTCTCAGTTTCTTTGGCTCTGTTTGCTTTGATATAAATCACCTATATGTATTTACAGTGCTTTTGAGTGCTTGGCAACAAATTTATTAAATCCAATACTTTCCATTTTAATAATCCTGTTGGTTTACAGTCAATATGAATGATGAAAAGCCAATGCCTTATGCCTTGGCACCGACTCGAAGTGGTCAAAGCCCCATGGTGTTGATCAAGCAGCCAGGAGTATGGATATCCATGTGGAAAGGCGTAGCACTAGTGACAGTTTGACACCGGTCACACCTTCAAGAGGTATTGTAATTAGGTATTTTTTATGCAATCAGACAATAGTTTGCCCTATCTCAATTCGCATAGCACAGCACTTTCTTTTCTGTCATAGCATTTATCATCAAAAAACAAATCTGCAAAACTTGAGAAAAAAATTTACTGTGCTTTATCTGTACACTAAAGGTTTGCCTTCGGAGAAATAGGAAACTTGTCAAATATGAACTGGTTATAGTCGTGCTCTTATATGTCAATCTGTTACTCACCAGGTTTGAGACCGTATACCATCCCATCCAGCGATAAAGATAGTGATTTTCATCCAATGGTGTCAGGCTCAGGAAACCTATTTTAATGACGTAAAACTGCTTGTCGGCCCGAACCACGACCATAGCCAGTAAGTTAACAATGCAATGTGGCGTGAGGCTTTTACCATTTATACTTGTCATTCGTTTACTATGTGCATTTTATTTTACTGCAGATGTGAAGCGATGCCTCATTCTTGGGAAGACAGATGTTGCCCACGTGAACGTTTAGACACCATGCATATAGGAATTACAGTGACTTAATTTATGGAAAGTTAGGCAGGCACAATTGAAAAGTAGCTCCTGCGTGTATAGTGCTGAAGATAAGACAGACCTGGCCTGATCCTCATGACAATTACATCGGATTTGTGGATTTGAATCTATTCGGCTTGATCATAGATGAAGCCGATGAACTGTAGCCAGCATTGATATCTTGGAAATTTGTTTGTTCGTACTGTACTTGAATTTTTAAAACCATTCTTGTTTGTCTCGTCAATCTTGTATTTGCAAATGTTACTAGTTTGAATAAAAAATGTCTCAAGTTTTTATAACATCTTACACATTTTTATTAGATCGGTATGATATATATTAGACCGATAGATTCAGTGGAACATGCATAGGACTGCTAGTTATACATTACATTGCTATTATGTCTATTACCAAGCACTGAATACAAAACTGCAAGTAAATACTGAAAGCAGTGGTTTTGAATGGTTTGCACCCTATAATCTTGGTAGGTGGGCAGCTTTTGCTTCCTCCATTGTCAGTTTCGGTGCACCTCTTGATATTTTGGCTCCTGAATACGGAAATAAAATGGTTTTAAATCTAAAAATCCAGAACAGGCACATAAATCAATACAAACATTTGCTTGTAACAACTGGTTTCAGGACAGTGACGAGATAAGATAAACATAAGTACAATTTCAAAGATACCTCGGAAAATTTTTTCTACGTGCTTTTAGTGGATGAAATTATGAAATACATAGCCTTACATGCTACCGGCTTAGTGGTTTTAAAGAATGGATACCCCCATTGCTAGATGAGAAGTTTTATAAACTTAACTATTTCCTCAATATCAACCTTAAACTTTTGAAAACTTGTAGTGGTTTTTTCAAATAACGCAGACAATTTGGAACAACACAAATCCTATACACATTTTCAAAATAAAGCGAACAACCATCCACGTTTTACAAACAGTTCGAACTTTAGTGAAGTTGAAATCAATATACCGGTTCATTCGATTCAATTGATAATATATCACTTTCTGTTTTTGTTTATTGTAAGCCTTTTTGAAATGGAATGAAAAACATTTTTCATGCTCAATTATTGGTTTTAAATTCCTGGAACAGGAAACCATGTACTATAAAAGGCTGGTTTGGAAATATTAGAGCCTTTTGCTGGATTTGCACCAACACATGGTGATCTTGTTTACAGGATGACGATAAAAAGCTTTGTGGTAACTTAACAGAAAATGGCTTTGCGTCAAAAATATGGCAATACAGTTTGTAATCATGTGACTACAAATTTTAGCCAAGGTTCACTAACATGACATTTATCACAGGGCCAATAAGCAATTGCAATTCAAGTTCAGTTTTTTGACGAAACGTGTAAACCTTTCAGAAACCCTGGTTATATTTATTTTTTGATGGCTTCTATTTCTATTATCTGCTTAATTTGTTCCCCATACTAAATAAGCTATCACAATAATTAGCTACTGCACTTGTATTAGTATAAATATAATTGCAATAGATAGCTATTATATTATTGACGACAATAATGCAATCATCAATCAACGTCACAATAATAAAAATAAATTACAGCGCCAATTATGATATTGAATAACACTTTCACGTGAATAATACTTCAAATCAAATAGAAATAAAATGTAAAGGAGCCAACCATTATTATCATCACAGTTTTCATCAACTCAATAATAATAAATGTCTGCAAGAAAAATGATAGTAGTGACATCAAAAAGCTCGCTATTATTATTACAGTTATCAACTAATAATAATAATATGAATAACTCTTCTCAGCAGGTATCAAATGATCATGGTGATGATGACAGCATCCATGTGGTAATAATTATAAATGAAGCAATAAATAACGAAATATTGATAACAGATCTTCTTACTGTTTTTGACTATTTTCTTATTGTCATTATTTAAAACCTTCGATCATTATTATTATTATTGATCTGCATATTTATTATTTAAATAAATGACATGATGAAAGTCACAAGATAATGATATGAAAAACATTGTCATTAAATTACTAAATTGATGAAAAAACCCTAGTAGTAGTAGTTAGCAACTGCATGCCAATGAGAATAACTATTAATTATTATGACATAAAATACATCCACTCCAGTGAGTGAGTATTATATGTTATGCTGTTGTAAGTAATAACTTATTACTTACAACAGCAACCAATGATTGATGAAATGAATACATGGATGATGAAGTGATAATAAATAATAATAATTATTATATTATTAACTCTAACAACTACTACTACTCATCGCAGTATTTATTTATTATTATTATTATTAAGGGGAGATCTGTCTCTGTAAGGAATTGCTGTTTCTTTTAGCCTCCCTCGTTTCCTTGATATGGGACACGACGATGGGTGATTATTAGTGAACATCATCATAATGAGCAACACAAATCATCCAAAACAACTTTCTTTCTGGAAGAATAATAATAATAATTATTATTCTTACAGAAATTTTTGGATGATTATTTATTATTATAATAATATTTTTATTAATCAATAAAATCCGTTATTTTGGAACCAATAAATAATAATTATATTTTATTATTATTATTATAATAATTATTATTATGATTTATCAATAATAATCATAATAATAATATTAATAATAATGCCAATGAATACTATTAATTATTATCATCTCTTCTAGCTATATCGTAGCATAAACTAGCAATAGACTGAGGTATTCTGGAGTACAATCTATCAGGTGCTGTTTTAGTTTTGCCGTTTTCACAGCTACTAACAAAGCGAATTATTACCGTGATGATGAAGATTGATTACCACTACTAGTAGTAAGGAAACGATAACTATATAGTTCGAGCTACTTTTATGCTATTGTGCTAACATTGAGGGCAGCTCTGTGACGTACCGCATATGCAAAGATCGCTGGTTATTGGCAACCACAATGCAACGCTACATCTGGTCACCAGGGCGGCTTACATGCGAGCTCAAGGCCACTATTAGGTCACGCTATTAAGCACCTTTCTTAACAGATGATGATAATTAGATTACGTAATATGTGCTCAATAGAGCATAAACATTTAGATTAGCTGAAGTCAAAATGAAACTTGCTTTGCCCTTTAACCAGATGCAATGGCCGCCTAAAATACTCAGCTGCTATTGGCCTAACGGGAGTTTTCGCGACACTGGTTGGTTGCAAGTCAATGCCACAAATCTTAAACGATATTGGCAGTGTTCACGGACACGCGCATAAATCCGTTGTAATTATGAGAGTTTGGGCACTAACTTTTCATTGGCCGGATTATTACAGCGCTCGAGCATACAATTATCTCCCCATCTGAGGGGAGATAATTCTATCCTGTTTTCAGCTCCAAAAAGTTCGTGCCCGAAATCTCATAATTACAACAGATTTATGCGAGAGTCCGTGAACACTGCCAATATCGTTTAAGATTTGTGGCATTGACTTGCAACCAATCAGTGTCGCGAAAACTCCCGTTAGGCCAATAGCAGCTGAGTATTTTAGGCGGCCATTGCATCCGGTTAAAGCCAGCGGCCAACAGCAAAAAATTGGGCATAAAATTCCAAACTTGATCAAAAAATAATAACAAAAATAAATCAGAGTGCAAATTATTATGCACCAAAAGTGAGCTGGAAGTGTCCTCTCTTAGAAAATTTGCACAAGGTAAGTGAATCCCAATGTTTTTCAAGACATTTTTGACATTAATTGAGAGAGCGCCGCAATGAAATGCGAACGAAGTGTCCACACTTTCAGTATTATATATATTATTATTATAATTTTTTTTTTAATTATTTTTTAATACAATTACTGTTTGTTACCAATCATACATGGCTCACTGTGGTTATGATAATAATGTGCAGGACTTAGTGGTAAC
>OX183132.1:36816758-36847585 GCA_945261195.1 Cryptosula pallasiana | reverse complement strand
TAGTAGTAGTACTAGTAGTAGTAGTACTAGTAGTAGTAGTACTAGTAGTAGTAGTACTAGTAGTAGTAGTACTAGTAGTAGTAGTACTAGTAGTAGTAGTACTAGTAGTAGTAGTACTAGTAGTAGTAGTACTAGTAGTAGTAGTACTAGTAGTAGTAGTACTAGTAGTAGTAGTACTAGTAGTAGTAGTACTAGTAGTAGTAGTACTAGTAGTAGTAGTACTAGTAGTAGTACTAGTAGTAGTACTAGTAGTAGTACTAGTAGTAGTACTAGTAGTAGTACTAGTAGTAGTACTAGTAGTAGTACTAGTAGTACTAGTAGTAGTAGTAGTAGTAGTAGTAGTAGTAGTAGTAGTAGTAGTAGTAGTAGTAGTAGTACTAGTAGTAGTACTAGTAGTAGTACTAGTAGTAGTACTAGTAGTAGTACTAGTAGTAGTAGTACTAGTAGTAGTACTAGTAGTAGTAGTACTAGTAGTAGTACTAGTAGTAGTACTAGTAGTAGTACTAGTAGTACTATTAGTAGTAGTAGTACTAGTAGTAGTAGTGGTACCAGTAGTAGTAGTAGTAGTACTAGTAGTAGTAGTAGTAGTACTAGTAGTACTAGTAGTAGTAGTAGTAGTACTAGTAGTACTAGTAGTATTAGTACTAGTAGTAGTAGTAGCACTAGTAGTAGTAGTACTAGTAGTACTAGTACTAGTAATAGTACTAGTAGTAGTAGTAGTAGTAGCACTAGTAGTAGTAGTGGTAGTAGTAGTACTAGTAGTAGTAGTAGTACTAGTAGTAGTAGTACAAGTAGTAGTACTAGTAGTAGTAGTAGTACTAGTAGTAGTAGTAGTACTAGTAGTAGTACTATTAGTAGTAGTAGTACTAGTAGTACTACTAGTAGTAGTAGTAGAAGTACTAGTAGTAGTAGTGGTACCAGTAGTAGTAGTAGTAGTAGTACTAGTAGTAGTAGTAGTACTAGTAGTATTAGTACTAGTAGTAGTAGTAGCACTAGTAGTAGTACTAGTAGTACTAGTACTAGTAATAGTACTAGTAGTAGTAGTAGTAGTAGCACTAGTAGTAGTAGTGGTAGTAGTAGTACTAGTAGTAGTAGTAGTACTAGTAGTAGTAGTACAAGTAGTAGTACTAGTAGTAGTAGTAGTTGTAGTAGTAATAGTAGTACTAGTAGTATTAGTACTAGTAGTAGTAGTAGTAGTAGTAATACTAGTAATAGTAGTACTAGTAGTAGTAGTACTAGTAGTAGTAGTACTAGTAGTAGTAGTAGTAGTAGTACAAGTAGTAGTACTAGTAGTAGTAGTAGTAGTACTAGTAGTAGTAGTAGTAGCAGTAGTAGTAGTAGTACTAGTAGTAGTAGTACTAGTAGTAGTACTATTAGTAGTAGCAGTACTAGTAGTACTAGTAGTAGTAGTAGTAGTAGAAGTAGCAGTAGCGGTAGCAGTAGCGGTAGCAGTAGCGGTAGCGGTAGCGGTAGCGGTAGCGGTAGCGGTAGCGGTAGCTGTAGCGGTAGCGGTAGCGGTAGCGGTAGCGGTAGCGGTAGCGGTAGCTGTAGCGGTAGCTGTAGCGGTAGCTGTAGCGGTAGCTGTAGCTGTAGCGGTAGCGGTAGCGGAAGCGGTAGCGGTAGCCGCAGCGGGTAGCGTCAGCGGCGGCGGCAGCGGCGGCAGCGGCGGCAGCGGCGGCAGCAGTGGCGGCAGCGGCGGCAGCGGCGGCGGCAGCGGCGGCAGCGGGTAGCGGTAGTAGTAGTAGTAAAAGCAGTTGTGGTGTCGTTAATTTTAGCCATGACAGCATAAACTAGATGTTGGACTACATCTATAAGTGAGGAAATGAATGTTCTAGAGAATGTTTGAGAAAAAATTTGATGTTGAAACAGAAACGCAGCACTCAACTAACCACGCAATCAGTTTCTTTCGGCAAAAGGCCATGCAAACGCCTCATTGTTGTTACATATTTCGTATTTAGTTAGAGAAACATATCAAATCATATGAAATAAGAAGACTTATCTAGATGCACTTGAAGCGAATACAACTTCCCATTGGGCTAACAAGCTTTAGAACAATAGTTAAACACTTTTGATTATATATTGCAATGTATATATTTAAGTTGTATTTTAGCACCAATTGGTTAACTCCAGGGGAGCCCCCTGATTAAGCTAGACCACACAAAAAAGCTTGTGAGAGTGGAGAATTGCTAAAAATTGGCACCAGTTGAAACACGGGCTAGCTTATAGGTATGTGGTAGTAATGTAGCAGCAGATCGCTGTCATTGGGGTCTAAGGACAGAAATGTACTCCTGGTTCAAAAGGATTTTTGTTGGCACCAGCTACCATGAAAATCTGGAAGAGTAATTTTTTGTGCACTAGTTTTATTGTTTTTAACTTTGTTTGTAATTGTATGATTAATCAAGTATTTATTGTGCAGGGTTTTTTTCATTAGAGTTTGTATGATGCTTTAGATTGGGGGGATTGAGTGTTGTATAAAAAAGAAGGGTTGTATTATTGTATAACTGTATTCTAGAAGAAAAAGAACATTATTTGTATGCATTAAACAGTTCTACCATTATTTCAAAGAAATGTACAGAAGTATTTAACTCACAAATATACACACTACATTAGACCAAAACTTAGTGTAGACCGTGTTATAGTTTGTCTTTTTTATCTCATGGACTTTCAAATCT
The DNA here is from genome assembly GCA_945261195.1 of Cryptosula pallasiana. NCBI lineage: Eukaryota > Metazoa > Bryozoa > Gymnolaemata > Cheilostomatida > Cryptosulidae > Cryptosula > Cryptosula pallasiana. Next base: position 36,844,913 of record OX183132.1, on the reverse strand, counting down.
TTTGACCGCTCAATGTTTTTCAGTTCTCTTTCTTACATGAATTTTGTTGATAGGAATGGAAACTTTTAGCAGATTTTGTTGTTGTAGTAATCAAGAATGTACTATTTGAATCTCTGTTGTGGTATCACTCTTTAAGAGCTTAAGTTTTAGAGGAATTTCATTTTGAAAACTCTTTAGTTGTTGTGACAAGTTTTTGAAGATGATACGAACATTGCTTGCAAAAATCTGTAATGTGTCTTCATTTTTTTTATTACATATGTTATGTTATGTTGTTATGTTATGTTTTATTATTTTCCTCCTAAAATCATTATGAAATGATGCACCGGAGAGAATTCCACTAGAAAAAATTGTTCTAATAAATTGCAAAAAAAAAATTTACAAGGTTGTTCATTCAGTAATTAAAATAAAACTCTAAAATTTACCATACTTATAGAAAAACGAGCTTATCAATTTCGCTGTTCAACAAACAGGCATATTTGTTGACAACGAGACTCGTGTTCGCCTGCCGGTCTTATAAGTTATTAGCTCTCTGAGCGGATGACCAGGGTTATTATCGATCTTGCTCATTAGCCTTCTGCTAATGTCATCTATGAATGATACCACAGGCTGTAGATTATGATTACTGATTGCCTCATTATAGCTGATATCAGGGTTCACGATCTTTAATGCACGACGCTCGATCTGAGTGATGCGTTGCTGATGATGATCACTGATAATAGTACCCCATACTGGACAGGCGTAGGTGAGAAGCGAGCGTATGTTTGCGGTGTAATATAGGAGAAGGTCGGATGATTAGTTCCCTCATGGCATATAGGCGACTTGCGAGGCTATTGCACATGTTGTCGATGTGAGGCGAGAAGGTCAGCTCACTGTCGATGGTAACTCCCAGTAGTTTGGCAGTTGTAGAACTTGCTAGCAAGTGACCATCCATGTAAAATTGCGGAATATATTTAGGCTCGGATAGGGTGAGATGAAGAATTTTGGTCTTGGACGCATTCACCAGCATGTTGTTTTCTGAGGCCCAGTCGGTGATGTGATTGAGTTCGTCTTGGAGGCATACTATGTTTGATTGATCTTTCTTCTTGAAACACGAGTATAAAGTCAGATCATCGGCATACTTGACTAGCTTACATTGATCTGAGGAGACCCTCAAGTCATCCATATAAACTAGCCACAACCACGGACCGAGTTTGGTTCCCTGTGGCGCTCCCATTGTGATAGTAGAATATGTAGATTGTTCCTGCTGGTACTTCACGCAGCTACGACGGTCAGATAGGAAGTTGCCTATCAGATGGATGAGACCAGGATTGATATCAAGTGCCTGAAGCTTCTTGATCAATAGATTCGGGTCCATTCGATCAAAAGCTTTTGACATGTCTATGAATGCAGCAGTAATGTGGCTGGTATGGCGGCCATCCAGGCTCTTGCACCAGTCATGCGTTGCATGTAGTAGGGCATCCGTTGTTGAGACAGACTTCTGATATGCGTATTGGTTGGTTTGGAGCTTTGTGGCCAATATTTGACCTCAAACGCTGAAGGATAATGTCCTCTGCGACTTTTCCTATGTGATAGAGCAGAGATATCGGTCTATAGTCACTGAGTTTAGTTGGGTGTTTGACTTTCTTCAGAGATCGTACTTCGGCTTTTTTCTATTCTGATGGATATTCATTCGTCTCAAGCATGGTGTTAATTATATCTGTGACTGGAATACACAGGTCTTCGCAAGCGACTTTTGAGATCCATGTGGGAAAGTCATCACTATTAGTAGCCTTCTTCGTGTTGAGGTGTTTTAGGAGTTGCTTTACCTCACCAATACTGGTAGGTTCTAATCTTAGATGATGGGTAGCTGGTTCCCGCTCAACATTCCTATCACCGCCAACAGAGACGAAGTATTCATTCAGAAGATTAACAAACTCACTGGTATTGGCCCATTTGTCGTCAGTCAGATGGTAGCTGCTTGTGGTGCTTTGATGTTTACCTTCCAAGTCTTTTATAGACTTCCACCACTTGCAAGCTGATTTGGCTTGATTTAGCTTGTGTTTCACATAGTCGGTCTTTCGCTTTCGCAGTAGTTTTTGTGTGATTTTTGACAGGAATTTCCACGACTTTTTGTTGTCACGATAAGCTCGTTCACGGGCACGGATTAGTTTCAGCAGAGTAGAGTCGATATATTGGGGTTTATCTTCTCTGGTTTTAAATGTGTGTACTGGACAATGTTCATCTAGTATCGATGTTATAATACCATTCATTGTCTCAGTTTTGCTGTCTACACACGGCGCATTCATTACTTCTGACCAGTTCTGCCTTGCTATATCGGATAACACTAAGGATTTAGAATTAGGAGTTATCCTACGCCGCGTGACACTGATAAACTTGCTATTGCTGACTGGTGCAGGGCCTAGATAGATGCCACAGTGATCACCTTCGTTACCTATAAGGGGTGGTAGTTCTATAGGTTTCGGGTATTTGTCAATATCCGTAATGATCTGATCAAGAATGGCATCTTGGTGGGTTGAAAATCTACACAACAGGTAAGTTTGAACTGAGCACAGAAAAAAATTAGTGGAATTCTATTAAAACCACCTACTAACAAAATCTTGGCATTAGAGAATTTACAGATCAGCTTACACAACGTATCTTCCATATACTTCACTGTATCATTATCGTTGCTGGAGGGTGGGTGGTAGACACAACCGATGATGGAAGTGACTATGTCTGGGTGCTGGATTCGTAGCCAAATCGCTGATACTGATGTTGATGTGTATTGTGATATTATCTTCCCATTTATACAGGAGCGTAGATAGATGGCTGCACCGCCGCCGACACGCTGTTTTCTGTTGGAGGAGAAACAGGCATATCCAGGTATCATGGAGTTATCTTCTCTTGCTGTTGTGAACCAGGTCTCGGTGAGATACAGGATATCAGGTTGATAACAAGTTGCATATTGACGTAAGTCCTCAAGTTTTCTAGCATTCAGAGACCTACAGTTTGTATAGTATAATGAGGGAGCTCTGAGATTGCATTGTTTTGGCTTGTTTCGATTGTTTGTTTGGCACTTGATTTCGACCCTTGTAGTTGGCCGATGTGTGGGTGTGATTGATGATCCCACATAATCCAAGCATTGTGCGCTGGATTGCGGACCATAGCCAGGATGGGGGGTCAACCATGAGTTTTGCAGAAGTACATAGTCTTCTTCAGATAGAGACTTAGGATTGTTTTTTTCTGTCCTGACATTGACTGTTTTCATTTCCATGTGTTACTCTAAAAAAGAATTGTCAATTACCAATAATATACAGTGTAATGGTTTAGCATGAGACATTACCAGCCTTTTGTGAGCAAATTTTTTCTGAGTGAAGTGAATAATAAATAATTGAACCCAATGCGTTATTGAGTTTTACAGCTGTTGTTAATTAATTATTTGTTTATTTCTACTTTGTTGCTGAGAGTCCTCCTAGTTTTTGCAGTAGATACTGAAGTACATGTTGCTCCTTCAGATGTTTTTGTTGGAGTGAATGAGTTCTGTGTAAAAACAGTGGTTCTTAAATAGTCAAAGTTACACCGATTGATCCGACAACGAATGAGAATATTAGTGCGAAAAAAGCTTCATAATATATAAAAACTCCTACTTGAGTGAAAAAATTTCTTTGCTCCAAACGCCCTTTTTAACATACCAGATTTTCTTGCGAATGATAAGAATAATTTCTTTGCACGAAAATCTCTTTATAATGTCTGAAATTTTTGTGCAAAAGTAAAAAATTTTTGGTGGGAGAAAAAAACCGTCATGTTATATAAGATTTCCATGCAAATAAGAGAGAAAATTCTTCGCGCAAAAATCTTTTTATAATATATAAGAATTTCGTGCAAACCAGGACAACTTTCTTGGTTCGAAAATTGCTTCATGTCATATAAGGTCTTGGCGCCAATGAAAGGAATTTTCTTTGCATGAAATTCCTTTATAACAAATAACATTGTCACTCAAATAAAAACAATTTTCTTTGCCCGAAAATCCCTTTATGTTATATTACATTTTCACGCGAATGGAAAAAAATTTTCTTAGTCTGAAAATTCCTTTATAATATATAATATTTTTGCTCGAATAAAAAATCTTTCCTCACACGAAAATTCTTTTACAATATATAACATTTTTGTGGGAATGAAAATTTTTTTTATTAGCGCAAAGTTATTTTTATAATATATAAGGTTTTCGAGCGAATGAACAAATATTGTTCAATCTCTTGTGCATTATAAAGAGCTTCACGCGTGAGACTTTTCATTGATTTGAGTTTGGGTTAATCGGTGCAACTTTAGCTATTTAAGAGCCGCTGTTTTTAAGCAGAAAGCAACCACTCCAACAAAAGGGACTGAAGGAGCAACATCTACCACAACTTCTAGGAGGACTCTCAGCATTAAGGGAAACAATAATAAATAATTATTCAACAATGGTCAAAGAACTCGTCTAGTTGTGCTCCAAAAAGATGTAGTCTTAAAACCTATCTGGTTTGCCCTAAAAACTGTAAAATATTTGTCAGAGAGTCAACAATTATCATCTATTTATTTATTCATTATGCTTTTACTCTTTGCATTAGGATATTGAAAATAAATGTGATTTTTGTCTGTTTTGTAGACACGATGACTTCCAACTCTAAACCCCTGCTAAAACTACACATCAGACCAAACCTTCTTACCCTGGCTAATATTGACATCAGCACCACCACTACCACCTCCAGCACCTAAACCAATCTCAACACTGTCACTACCATCAATTATACTGATAGAGGAATTGACACTGCCACCACCTCCAGCGCTAGCGTCTCCACCAGCAGCAACACATTCTCTGATACACCGACAAGCTGAGCAAACATATTTGGTTACTTGAAGACTCATCTACCCTATTTAACATCAAATGGAAAATTTTGTCCCATGTAAGAGTATACTCAAACACTAATAAAAAATCTGTCTTTGTTTGGCTGAGAAATTTTATATAATTTTCAACTAGAGTTGTCATCCCTCAATAGCCGGAGCCAAGTTGTCACCACCTGCCGACACTCTAATAAACTTCCTCTCAGCCGAGCGTAGCTCTATGCACATAGTCTCTTTTGGCATCTGTGCAGTACTACTAATCCATCTAGTAATATATTACGATCATTGTGCACTGTAATATTTTTGGCCTGAGCTTCCAGTTTTCTGTTCCATCACAGAGTTTACAGTTGAGAGCCAACCTGATGATTGTTTCTACAAACTTTTTACATCTTTTTTTCTGAACACATGAAATAACTTGTAGCCATCAAATAGTTTTACCATATGTTACCTCTGGATTACAAAGCTCACCTTATGGTTAGAACACTCTAGTGTTTGGTGACTTCAATCCTTTAAACATGCTTTGATGCAATTGTTTGTGTCATTGCGAGGGTTGTCACCCCTGCTAACCTCTGTACTGTGCTGATGAGGCAACAAATGCCGAAACAGCAGCTGTCCGCAGTTTGAGTATATATACTCCAACTGCGGACAGTGTCTGGGTAAATTTATAACACATCAATTTTTTGATTGTATTTTAACAAAACAACTATAAGTTTTAAAATAATCACAGACAACTCTTACCATCTCAGATTAGCATAGGATAAAAACAAACAAACTCACACCTAAAAATCAGCAGGGTTGCAAAATAAACATATAATTAATCTAATTAAGATTTTTTAGTCCAAAAGTTTTGTTTATAACAAACAAAAAGTAATAACATTGAGCTGGTTGTGTAACAAAACAAAACAAGAGTCTACAATGCAAAAATGTGCAATGAGCGGATCTTCTAGAATATTCACAGCGCACGTGCACACTGATAAACATATATAATTAATTACTTTTGTAAAGCGTGTAGCGAATCCAAAAAGGACTAGCGTAAAGTTTGGTTCGTTTGAAAATGAGACAAAAACTTTATCTCAACTGCGATAAATCGCCAATCTGCTTAGCATTATTTCTGAAGTTTTCCAATTGTTGTTTCGATGGCGCCTAAAGCGTAGTTACTCATAAACATGTGAGAATTGTTTTCGTTGATACTTGGAAGCATAGCTGCAAATAAACAAACATGATAGATAATACAATGACGCTACTTTTAAAAATTATTTTAAATCAAAGTAATAATAAATGTAACTTACAATTTGAGCTGCTTTTACCAGTATTGCACATTCAGTATGCTTGCTATTACTATTTACTTTTACTTCTGATAAGATATACAGTTTTGTTACCAGTCAATTTTTGACAATTGCTTCCTTCGATACTTTTAAGCATAGTTGTGAATAAACAATGCATTCGATAATAAAACGATTGTAATAATAAAAGCCCTATTTAAAATAAAGAGTTAATAAATATAATTAATAATTTAACCATTTTTATCAGTAATAAAAAACCTATGCTCCGTAATAACCATTTGTTTTTTCAAACATAATGAGTTATGTTTTAAGTTGAGGTTTTTCTCACATTTTTAAACTCTAATACATAAACGAATATAAATATACCTATAAGTATGTTCAATGGATATGAACGTGGACATGTACATAAATATGAACGTAAACATAAATGACATGGATATGGACATGGACATGTACACGGATATGGCCGTAAACATGAATATAGACGTAAATAGAAATTGATATGGACATGTACATGAGTATCAATGGACATAAATTTGGATATTAGTATAGACATCAACAAAATTTACTTATCAATAGCAATATAATAATAAAACACTCCACTTTTTGTACAATAATCAATCCCCCCGATATAAATCACCATACAAACCCCAATATAAACAACCCCTGCACAATAAATTCCCGGTTAATCATACAATTACAAACAAAATTTAAAAAAATAAAATCGGTGCACATAAAAAAGTACCATTTCAGGTTCGCATAGTACCTGGTGCCAACAAGAAGGTACTTGGAACCAAGAGAACCTTCTTCTCCTTAAACACCATGACAGAGATATGCTCCTACATTACTACTGTCCATGCTCGCCAGCTTATGGAGTTAAAGACAAAAGATGAGTCGAGCTGCCGCAGCATTGATGGTCTGTTTGAATTCTACTTCATTCCTCCTAAATCACATGTTTAGTTTTAACCAATGAAATTTCTTACATTTCGGCTGCACATTTACAATTGAACCTTTATTAATATATACACTATTGGGTTGCTCGTTAGAAATGATTAGGCATTTGTGCAAAGTAATGCTGCACTGTTTCGCGTGCTTTGCAGTTAATTTTTGATCCTAGCCTATATAGGAGCATGTATACGTATATGACTTCAACAAACTAACTCATTAGCCTGGCTGAGTGCCTTTGAATAACCTAAACATTAAAAATCTCCGATCTGGGACTTCTTTCAGCTTCTCATAACTAGCAGTGCTTGCTAGTGATTGACAGCAAGGTGGTCCCCTATTTGAGAGACGCACTTCTCAGTCGTGTCTTATAAAGGTGGTAGCAAAATCTGTTACATTGGAAGCAAAGGTGGGAGCCTGCAGGCTTACAGACTCAACTGGAGAAGGGACCCGGTTTTTTCCACAATATCTCTGGTACCTCTCCCATTACCTCCACCCCAGTGTTGGCACCCCCCCCCCCCACAGAAACTCCTGGCCCAGGAAAAGCCTCTACATCAGCCCTCAACCCTACTACTGATCCCTTCGACAGTTCATGACATTGCAAAAGTTTTTAGTGCTGGCCCTTCCGATTGTGGCTTTGCTAAAGAAAATACAACTAACCCCGACTCGATACATCTACCTCCAGTACTGCTATAACCCCTCCAATTCTATTACAGCAACCTTAAACCGGGAACAGCTCTTACAGCAGCTACTGCCACTGCATGTGATCCTACGGCAGTCCAAATATAGTTGCAGCTTTCCTGGGTCAAAAGCCAATACCTCCTTCCACAACCTGGAAGTCTCTGCTGAAGCACAGAATTCCTTTCCTGGTTGCCTGACTGCAGTTTTTGCCTCAAATATCTACTAAAAATAAAAGTAAAAGCGCTGGCGGGATTCTTGTTGGTACAGCAGAGGCAGCAGGTCTTGACCAACAAACCCAGATTCTTTAGGGTTCCACCGCCCCTAAAATGTCTCCTGCTGCAAATTTTAAACGTATAAGTTTACCGGGGTTGGATAAATGGAGTATTGTAGCGGATGCCCACGAACGAACCATTTTATTGTTTACTATTTGCTAGCATAGACTAATCTTACCCATTACATATTTGCTCCACTGTTCTATTGTGCATTGTTTGATTAAACAAGTGCTACATCACCCAATCAGGAATCAATGGGTGAGACCTCTTTTCATATGTTTATACTAGGTGTGTTCTATCAAGCAGTCACCCAATTATTATTCACTGGGCGTGACTTATTTTTGTGTCTATTATATTCTTTTGTTGCCTTGTCTTATGAATACTCAAGCTTACACTAATAAAATCAGAGTCACATTGCACACTCTCAGAAGTTCTTTGTACAACAAATTACTCCACTTGTGCACTACAAACACCACAAAAGGAGGTATCGGTTATAGCTCTGCTATAAGATACAGCCAGATGTGGTCAGTAGCAGATACCAGTCAGAACAGTCTTCAGACTGTTCGGCCTAGCCTGAACTGTTGTTCGGCCTCGGCTGTGTATGGGCAAGAGCATGACTGACCAGTTCAGCCACGTTCGGTAATGACTGAGTGTCATTCCCAGCAGAACTAACTGAGCCGGCAAGCAGTCATAGCCTGTGTCAACACAAACTGAGCCATCACTTGGTGACAGGAGGTAGTACAGGTACCTAGGCTACCAAACAGAGCAAAATCCTGTACAGTATCTCATTACCCAGTTTCTTAAAATAGCATAGGCCAATGACTGGAGAGCACACACAGCCCTCCTTCATGCTAGAAAAACAGTTACAGATGAATTTCTGGAGAACAAGAAGCCTAATACCCCATGTACATATAGCGATTACTAAGCGATTTCCTTAGCGATTGCGTGATTTTGCAACTTCTGTTTCCTACAAAATCGCTAAGCAATCTCAAGCATTTTATTTAAGGTTATCCTCAGGTTTTGATCGAGATCAAAAAATCGCTAGCGGATTATTTGATCAGCCAATCACAACGTAAAAAAACTTTACCCTTGTTTCCAACAATGTCTTGTCATATTCAGCGCTCCGATCAATTAACGATCTTGTAATAAATTGAAGGCTATGCTTTGTAACAGCGAGTTTGACCGCAATCGCTGAAGAATTGGCAGTAGTGAAAAATTGCGCAATTTGGGGGAGGGGCTTCCCCAATCGCTAAGCAAAATCGCTAGCACGATCGCTATATGTACATGTACAGCACCAAACTTTAAAATGGTTACACTACTCTCTGTTCTGACTTCGAATTAACTCACCGTAAAGCCCTTCAAAGAATAACCCACCCTCTTGAAAGTTACTTTCCATTTCTGTGATGTGAAGGATTAAACAACCTTTGTTGTCAATAACACTAACGAAAACGCCATCCTTGATAGGCCCTTCCTCATTGCCCAGATTGACCATATGAGGTCAATTAAATTGACAATAGTAGTAGATAGATAAATATTGCACTGACAAGCATGGCTGGTTGTTGGCCAACAACATGCACGTCCTCCGTGACACCCTTTTACCATGGAGCTGCTTACCCCTTGGTTATGTAGAACATTGGCCCAGAGGTACCCTACAGTAGCCAATTTGAACCAACCTGGTTGCGCCTTTTCATTAAAAAAGCATCACACAGTTGTTTACTTGGAAAAAACAAGTCCGGATATCAATTTGCTGGAACAATTATGTCGATCAGAGTAGTGGTTCTTGATTTAAGCCTATTTGAAAAATAAAAAAAAACAGCGCGGTGGCTTATAAAGAATATTTCGAAGCTGAAATTTTTGAAAATTTTTAGTTTGTCCCATTGTTTCGGCTTACTATGAGAAAAGATTAGCAAATGCTGCCTTTCGGTAAATTTTTAAAAGTTGAAACTAAAGGAACTTGAAAAACTTGTGAGCTATCATTCCAAGTTCTAAAAAGTTCATCACTGCATTGTTGTGCATCTGTGTTGCAAAATTTATTGAGCCAAACAACTATTTTTCAAGCTGGAAGCTATTTCATGTTAAAAAGCTGATTTTTAACTGAAAATAAAAAATTGCTGACTCCGTATCATTTTAAATTTTTTTTATCATTAGGTATCAACAGATGGAGACAATACTTAATTCCAGAATTATTTGAATTTTTTTTCGATTGGCTCCTATTTTTCTCAGACAATTCAAGTAGTTGATTACCTCTTTTTCAACTTAATCATTATGATTTAGAATATTCTAGAAACTTGCCCTTTCAAAATTGTTCGTTTTACTTACCTAAGATTTACACAGCAAAACAAAGATTGTTTTTATCTATAACAGTTATTGAAGAGATGTGGCTTTTTTTCATTAAAGTTAGAAGAAGATGAAGAAGAATAAGAAATCAAGCTAGAAGAACAATATCATTTTGATATCTCTAAAATACTAATTAAACTGTCAAAATAGTTCTATGAAAAGCCACTCACCACGATTTGATAAGACACTGTGATATTGGTGGTAGAGTTTATATCTCCACAAACTGATACGTGGACAGGACCGATTTTAAAAGTCACATGATTATCCTTTGTACGAGGCATTATTGGGTTTCCTCTATCTTGAAATAGAACTAGAACATCATAAGTACTATGTTTGCCATCTGCGAATACAGCTTTTTGCTCCATCGAAACCATCGGTATACTGGAATTAGTCTTCATGTTAGTAACCGAAAGTGAGACATCTATCGCATCATCTACAATGCATACAGCATATACAATGTTAAAAAATGTCATACTAGCATCGAAAGTACAATCTTATGAAAACAATGAGCTGTAACTTCAAAGGACTAGCCAAAATCTTTTTTTACTGCAACAAATTAAAATAAAGTGCTGAGAGTATGTAATTTAGTGAAGATGAGTTTTGGATCCACCGATGGCAGACACAAGTGCTTGAGCATTTGATAGCGCAGTTAAACACCTCTTGTTACACTTGATGCATTTCATATATCATAATCAATGGCTTTTTATTACAGGGGGCAGAGTATGTAATTTTTGTTGCTATGCAAACTTTATTGATTGAGCATAGCAAATGTTGATTACACTGTTTGTTTGAGCGGAAGGCTCCCATGGGTTGGTAAGTTGGGAGCAAATTTTTCAGAATAATTTCATGTTACTTTGATTCTGTCATCCCCTTTCACTAAATGTTGAGAGGTTTAGCCAGGCCTTCATGAATGCCGGACAAGTTGCTTTGGTAGCAGTTAATAAAAAGGTATTTTTTAGAAGTTGGTGGGTTACTAGTAGAACAGTGGTGAATACCACAAACTATAACAGAGCTCTCCTTAGCTGTTTCCTTCATATCGTGATGACAATATTTATTGTCTTTGTCACACATATTTGTATAGAAAACTAGCAGTATTAACCACTGTCTTCAAATATCATTATGCCGGCCCGCTCTATTCTCGCCTCACTTCCCAACCACTTTGCTACACCTCATCTTTCGCCCTCCTTACTTTACCTCTTACCCTCTACCTTGGTCTTCCCCCACCCTGTTCCACCATTGCTCTATTCTACCCATGCACCATTTTACCATCTCTATATCTATCTTCCTCATTCTCCTTCCACCCAATTTAAAAGACGACACAGGAGTGCTGTGCACTCTCACGCTGAATTCACTTCAGAAACAACCAATTTAGAAAAAAATGCAATGATTGAATGTTGCAATGTATGCATGGTGAATAGAAGTAATGTGAGTCGTAAGCGAACACAAAATTGGTTAATTATTACCCCAAATGCTGCATATTAGCAAAAAAGTGACTGTGACATTTCTCCTCCTACATCATTGAAAAAATTAAATCTAGAGATATCTCAATTTTGAGAGCAGATTGCAAATTTAAACTGCTGCTATGCATCAATTTGAGGCAACGAACTATTTTTACAGAATTTTTTAATTCAATCAGCATAGTATGTTAAATAAACATACTCATTTCAGACTTGAATTGTAAAAATGAGATGGCCTCCACTTTCACAGTTTTTTTTTGAAAATAATTTAGACCTACAAACATCTCCAGTGTGAGAACTTATGGATAAGTTAACCCTGTCAAGTATTAGTTTAATCCAATGGAATGTTGTTAATACACTTTTTATTTCTCTCTGTATGGTGGTTTAGGTACTCCTTCACCTGGAATGACATACACTCAGGCAGACAAACAGATGATTTAACAATCATACATTTAGAGGAATATTAGTAGTTAGCTACGATTGTTTAAAATATAGTTATCAAATGAACTATGAACCAAGATTTTTATTCAATTAATGATTATCATGATACCCTCATAAATAATTATCGATTATTTTTTACTAACTATCATTACTTTTATCACACCAATGAACCAGTTACTATTAGGTCATTATTGTTTTCATTGTACCATAGCATTTTCCATCTTTAAATTAGCAGGCAGGCAAAATCGATAATGGATACTAGCGTGTATGTTTGTATAGTTTGCGGTTAGGAATATAAAACGTTTCAGATCATTGATACGTGGTAGAGAATAGTAAGTTTATTGCAGGTACAATTAAATGTTGACATTTTTGGGAGCATACTCTAGAACTTTATTCTATAGCCAAGTCAACATTTATTTCTGGTATTTTGATGTTCGTTTCAAAGCTGATTCCACCTATGCCAGCATGCATTTCTGTTGATGTTTATTCCCATGAACATTTGTTTTAACCTCTGTACAGGGTTGGAAAAACATTTCTGTGATCTATTTGTCATCTATGAAGCCTGAGTTTAGTAGCTCCACTAAAAACAGTGGGCTCTGTTTGATTCAAAGTAAATTTTAGGGATTTAGTTTTCTTGAGATGAGCAGCAGGTCATCATGATGACTCTTTGGAGAGGAGTCATTGTGAGTAGTATAATAACAGCAGATCTGCTTAGCACTGGGATGAATCTCACTTTCACTTGTTTTTGTGCACATAATTGTACAATCCGCTGAAGGGTCAAGAACGGTCTGCACAAAAATGTTAGTCTGTCTTGTTCTCTTGCCAAATTCAATAAAAATATTGGAATAGCAACCCTATTATTATTCAATTTTTTATCGACAAATAATTAGTTGATTTAAACTCAAAAACTGTTGAATAAGTGACAACAAGCTAGTAGTAGCACAATAAAAATATAATTTACTTTATGGTTTTCCATAAACATTAAATTAAACCAATCCAACCTACCTGAACCCAATCTGATGGCAGTTTTACTAAAAGTCGCAAAGACAATAACTGGACCAGATACACCACAAAGACTGCAATCCGTGTGTTCTTCTCCTCTCTCTACAGGCATCTACAAAGTATTTGTAAACTGGTTTAGCCCCATATTTGGCAACATGCAGATATCAAAAGTGACTAAAACAAAGTTGAGTAAAAAGAAAACAAAATAGATCTCGAAAATTGAATAACATGAGATTGTTGCAATAACATTGTTCAGTTATTGGTATAGTATTATTACAAGAAATTTAATTTATGGTATCCGTTTCCATACATGTCCTTGTACATATCCATACACATATCCATGTCCATATTCATATCCATCTATGTCCATGTCCATTTATGTACATGTTCATGTCGATGTCTACTTATGTCTATGTACATGTCCATATCAATGTCTGTATTCGTGTCCATGTAGATATTCATATCCATGTCCATATTCATATCCATATTAACATTGTTAAGCCATTGCTATAGTTTCATTACATAAGAAACAAATTTTAGGCTACATATTGGTATAGACTGTGATAAGAAACAGATATGAAAATGCAAATTGACATGAGCACGAACATGTACATGGGAAAAAATGATCATACATGTTTATTGATTGTTTCCACAGTCCATTCAAATAATTGTACGAAAGCGTCTACTTTGGAATTTATCTGTAAGTATCCGTTGATACGAAGATTGACTGTACATCGATACTTTTTATTTTACTTATGTTGAGTTACATCTTTAAAAAATCTTTTATCCAAAGCAGCCTTTTCGGTCTTTTTTAAATAGATATGAAGATCTACAATGTTTGACAGGCATAAAGTAGTTTGAAAACTGTTATCCATTGTTTCTCATAACAATTCTGTTGCATTGTCTTAGGGCGCTCAACTTATGGGAGTGTAAAATCTGTGTATGTGGATGCGGGGCTTTACACCCCCCGTCACTAAAAGCTTTGAGCGAGCGGTTCATTCATGTTGATATTTATTCCTGTCCGAGTTGTACAGTTTGTGAGTGCATGTACAATAAGCATTCTGTACATGCATACACAGTTTGTACATGCATGTACAAGCTGTACACACATGTACAAACTGAACGAGTAGAAAATCAAGGTGTCAAGAGTAATAGAGAGATTAAGAAAATCATGAAAAAAGAAGCAGGAATCAAGGGTTAAAAAAGTATCAAGAGCCATCCATGTATAAACAATTGTCAGGACTGGGGATAGGATCCGTGACATAAACTTCCACATGAATAGTTAAAATATACTGATGTCAGAAATTTGTAGCATAAAAACGGCATGTTAACAGGGGTTGTAAATCAAGGGTTTGCTCTGGAGGGTAACTCCAGATTGAATCACCATGAGGCATAACTGTTACATGATCCTAAAAAAAATTCTTCACATTTTTTGACCAAGATCTACTCCTATTACACTAAAAAATAACATAGGAGAATGTGCCAGGAAAACTTTTTTAAAAAGTAACAAAAAAGCTATGTGTCGAAAAGAGGAAAGATTGAGGCATAACTGTTACCTAATCTTCAAAAAATTTTCACAATTGCTTACCGAGATCTGCTGCTACATTGCTAGTGACATAGACATCAATATTCACATGTAAATAAATGTTCATAAATATGGACATGAATATGTAGACGAACTTGAATATGGACATAGATACGAATATGGAAATAGTCATATGGACATGGATATGGACATAGACATGTACATAAATGGACATGATTACGGATCTGTACCTGGATATGGACGTTGCCATGTATGGAAACGATTAGCTTAAATTTTATTTCTTGTAATAAAATATATCAATAACTATACAATGGTAATCCAGCAATCAGACTCACAATGCCAACCTCGGTATAAGCCTGCATACCATGTTTATAAACTGGTCAACCACATGATATAGATTACCGTACAAATCCCAATATAAATGACCCTTGGACAATAAATCCTTAGTTCAAACAACTACAAAAAAATAAAAAGCAGAGAACACCTGGTGCAACAAAAAAGTACCTCCAGGTTCTCATGGTACCTTGCACCAACAAAAACGCACTTTGAACCCGGAGAACCTTCTTGTCTTTAGACACCCTGACAAAGATCTTCTCCTACATTACTACGCCTATCTAGTACTTGTTTTGACATAGCAGAAAAAGCTACAGTATCGTATGAAACAATTTTGCCAGTAGCAATTAGGAAGCATTACTTCTAAAGACCTCTAGAACAGAAAAATTAAAACATAAAAATAAATAGTTTTGAAACAATCGTTGGCTAAAATTCAACTATGCTTGTTATAGTAAAGGTTATCTCTCAAAAGGCAAGTTCTGGTTATGTTGCGCAGGATTTGTAAATATTATGATAACCTTAATAGAGACTTTATACTTTTGTATTTATCAACTTTGGACACAATTTTTTGGTATATGTCAAAGCCAAAAAATAGTTTGTTTCTATTAGTGGGTCCGCTATTATTTCAAGAATTCACAACAATACATATGATGTGGTGATGAGCCAAATACTTAAAATATTAGTTAAGTGGTTTGAGAGCAAAGAGCTAGTTTGCGCAATGTGAAAATCTTAGTCTCTGTGATTTTATACGTACGAATACCCCAAAGCGTACAGTTCATATACAAAGTTTGTCCAACAAATCAGTTTATTATAAATAAAGTAGTATTTTCTGACAAAATTTGAGTATTTTGAACTTGCACCTAAAATGAAAAAATAGCATAAAACAAAAAATTATAAAAATTGAGTAATGAAGACAATTACACAGCTAAACTTCAGAAATCTTTGTAATTAGTGGACAATCCTCAAGTCTTTGTTAATGGTCATCAAGAAAAATAAACAACCAACCATTGCTGCCCTCAGATCAACTCGAGGAGGATTCCAGAGAGTTATGGGAACTTTTATTTTGTCATCAGAGAATTTTCCAATCCGATCCATTTCAGCAAGTAGCTGGTAGAAAATTTTTCCTTTCCGGTGACCAGATAGACTAGAAGGTAAATGCCTGAAACCAAAAATATGGTTGTGTAATGATCCAAAACTGGTGTTGTAGAAAATTGAAGCTGCCTCTATGGACACAGCTGTGTCTACAGTATAGTGCTGTAACAAGAGAAGATGTCGGTAACAAAAAGCAGACCAGCCTACATACCATGTTGATTATTGACAGACTTTTTATGTAATGGTTGAGCAATGTGACATACTAATATCAGTTGCGTAGGGGGTACAGACTTGCCAAAATTAGTTACGGGCATATTGTAAAGAGGTAAAAAGTGGTGTGTGATAATTTAGGTTGTATTGGTGCGTGATTGTTAACTGAACAGGGTTATAGACTTTGCACACCTGTCAGATACCTATTTGATACGTATAATTTTTTGACAATCTTTGATGTGTGCATTTGTTTGTATTTTATTAAAAATAACATGAATAGGAAAAAAACAGAAGCTCTGATTGGAATGGGGATTGGGAAAAAAAATATCGATTACATAAGAAACAGAATAACAATCTAAATAATATTGAACCTGCTACATTAATACGCAACACATTTCCGCATAGGTATACTATTCTATAATAGGAACCAGTGAGTTTATATAATGAATGGTCCAATGTAGGAGTGGTAGACTGTTGAACACTTCATTCCGTTTATCTCAGCCCCTCAGTGTTTTCAAAACCTTCAAAAATCTATAGTGTTAATGAGAAGTAATAAGTAATCTACAGTGATATGCATCCACCCTGAACATGTGGTACGAGATATGACTCTTCCAACAATTTAGCCACACACTGTGATGAGGAAAAAGCTTTCAGTTCATCTGTTAATATTTTTGGACATCTTTATGGTATGGCAATGCTTTTGATCAAATAAGTCCATAAATAGAGGGAGATGAAATCTTCTAGTCTGTCTTCAACACTTATGGGTGGCATTTCTTACTAAAATGGAAAGATTAGAGGCAACAAACAGTAATTTATAAATTAATTATAGAAATGAGGACGTGCATAAACACATGTAATTATAAATAACTTATTGCAAACAGTTTACAACCGTAATAGCATTCATCATAGATTCTAAGATTTTCTCAATCTCCAACGAACAGCATATAATTATGTTTAATAACAATAAAAAGTAAGTAGAATGTAGTTGATTCTCTCATAAAATCAATACTTGTTAACGCAAAAGCTTTTCATCATTGAAAGCACTCCTCGTAGATTCTAGGAGACTCCTAATCTCTCCCACAATAAGTTGCATTCATCTACTAGTGTACATAATTTACTTATTAAAACTTACTTTTCATTTGCTAAACATCCTAGTAATTCCAGCAAATGTTGATCCTTCAGTAATTGATGCCAGAGAAGATGCTCTCTGTCTGAAAGCACTGGCTTCTATGTAGCTAAAGTTGCACTTATCAACATAATCCATTAGCCAATGAGATTCATCACACAAAAAGTTTCAAAGCAACATTCGTTTGCATGAAAGTTTTGTATGTTTTCAACCTTTTCTTAGAACAATGCTTGTGGAAAAAGCAAGCTAGAGTCAGCTCCATCAGTTTCAATTTACATGGGAAAGGCAAAGAACAGATAATTGATTATTTGTTTGTTAGTAGAAGGTCATCACACAAACTGGAAAAAATGACAAGAGTATAAAATATTCTGCTCAAGAATTTTAGACAGCTGGTTGTGAACTTTAGCATCGCTTCCTTGTATAAATTTTCCAAGCAGAGTGTCATAAGTTTTGAAAACTCGGGTATGATCAAAAAAGAGTAACTCTGAATATTTGACAGTTCAGTATAATTGCTTATGAGTTTAGAGCTTATGATTGGAAGTTTTTATCTTTTCCCAAATAAACAGTACTGTCGTGTTGCAAAAGTGTGAAATTAATTTTACTTAACGAATTGTACAAAACACAGGACTTGACAATTTTTTATGACATCATTTAGTTAACACTTAACCCAAGTAATACATGCTGACTAGAAGGAAGTAATGCGAGTCATAATCCAGCGCAGAGTTTTTTGATTGATACTCCAACTACCACATATTAGCAAAATTCAACTATTCGTAATTTGTCTCCACCTACATTATTTAAATAGGAATACACAAATAGGAAATTTAAAGCCCCGCTATACATCAATTTGGTAAAATAGAATGTTTTTACAGCAGTTTTTAGTTTTTTTTTCAGAGTAGTAGTTCAGGCGTATAAACATATTTAGCGCATTTGACACTTGAATTATCAAACAAAGATCATTTTAACCAACAATGTCATTATTGAAATATGTGTTAAAGTTTCAGATGCTTCCGTCTAAAAACAAATACACACGTACAGCTGATGGAGCTGAGGCTTGAGCACAAAAGACGCAACATATTGACTATAGGAGTGATAGCCATTGGGCATTTGCAAGGCTCCTTTCATGTAACCGGTAAAAGTAGGTAGATTTCAGTTGTGCCCAAGGAAGTGGGACTAAATCCTTCACAACAACAAATAATAATTATTCAAACGATCATGTAGTTGAGCAGTGAGCATTGCTTGGATTAATCATATACATACATATTTCAATTGCTCTAGCTGGGGCTGCGGATGATAAACCTAACCTAATACTACTTAGTTATTACTCATAAATATTAACTGTTTATTGGTCAGCAATAAGAATAACATATGTTATTGTTAATAAAGCACAATATGTATACACAGCTATCAAACATACATTATAACATAATCGCTATGGGGAGGACACGCTTAACATTGTTGGTCAATAATTGATACTTTCTAACAGCAAATCAGTAAATTTTGGACTGCTATGAAAGCTAAAACTACAAGAAATGAGAAAAAAGTGCTTGCAAAATTAGTCTGAAACACTTTCCAGCTTCCTGCTAACATATGCAAACCAGCAAACCTTTTGCCACCACTAAAAGTGAGCATTGTAAAAACATGCCCTTGACACGAATGGCCAGAATCTCTCTAAGTAAAAATGTGGGAGCAGACCTCTGTCATGTTGTTTGAGGAAAAGAAGGTTCTCCTGGTTCTAGGTGCTTTTTTGTTTGCACCATTTACCATGAGAACCTGAAAGATACATTTTTTTGTGCACCAGTTTATTGGTTTTAAATTTGTTTGTAATTGTATGTTTAACTAAGTATTTATAGTGCAGTGATTGTTTAAGTTAGGGTTTTTATGATGATTTAGATTTGGTTGATTGAGTATTGTATAAAAAGGAAGTGGTGCATTATTGTAAACTTTATTATATAAGAAACAAAAACATCATAGATACGTATTGAATAATTCTACCATTATTTCAAAAGAACGTACAGAAGTATTTATCTCACAAATATACAAAGCAGATCAAACATAAAAATTAGTGTAGACTGTGTTATAGTTTGTCATTTGTATGTTATGGACTTTCACATCTTTTGATGATTCGATGTTTTCGAGGTTTCTTTCTTATACAAAAGTTGTTGATAGAAACAATAACTTTCAGCAGATTTGGTTGTTGTGAAAATCGAGCTTGCATTTTTTGAAAGTCTCTGTTGTGGTATCATTCTTTAAGAGCCTTAGTGTTGGAAAAGTTTCACATCGAAAAATTTTTAGCTAATGTGACTGGTTTTTGCTGATGGTACAAACATTGCAAAAATGTGTTTCCAACTTTTTATTACATGAGTTTTGCAGAAGTAACAAGTCCTCTTCAGATAAGGATTTTGGGCGTTTTCTTTTGTGTTGACATCAACTGTTTTCATTTCTATTAGTAACTCTACAAAAAGAAAAAAAAAGTTGTTAATGACCATTAACATACTGTGTAAAAATTTAGCATGAGACATTACAAATCTTTTGTGAGCAAATATTATCTGAGTACAATAATTAATGAAACCTTATGCTTTATTGAGTTTTACAACTGGTGTTAAACTATTATTCATTAATTTTTACCTTATTGCTGAGAGTCATCCTAGTTTTTGCAGTAAATGCTGGAGTAGATTTTGCTCTTTCAGATTTTGTTGCTGTATAGGATGAATTCTGTGGAAAAAATCAGTGCTGCTTAAATAGTCAATGTTGCACCAATCGACCTAAGGTTACAACAATGAGAATTCCCGCACAGAAATACTTCTATAATATATAAGGCTTTTTGTGCGAATAAAATTTTTTTTGTTGTTTGAAAGTCCTTTTATAATATATAAGGTTTTTCTTGCGAACGAAAAAATTTCTTTGCCAAAAATCCCTTTATAATAAGTAAGGTTTTTCGTGTGAATGAAAAGAGTTTTCTTTGCCCAAAAATCAGTTTATAGCATGAAAAGTATTTTTCACTAATGAAAAAACTTTTTTTTCGCATGAAAATCCCTTTATAGTATATAAATTTTCTTAGGGAAATAAACAAAATTTTGGCGCAAAAAATCCCATTATAATATATATATAAGGTTTTTGAGTGAACAAAAGATTTTGTTGAACTTCTTACATGTCATAAAGGGCTTTTCACGCGAAGCATTTCATTGGTTTTCAGATACCATCAATTGGTGCAACTGTGGCTATTCAATAGCCACATGTTTTACACACAAAACATCCACTCCAGCAACAGCGAATGAAGGAGCAACATTTACTACAACTACCAGAGGGGTTCTCAGCATTAAGGTAAGAAATAATAAATAATTATTTAAGACTAGTTGATCTCATCTAGTTGCGCTCTAAAATGATGCACTCCTGAAACCTATCTGGTTTGCTCTAAGAACTGCAAAGTCTTTGTCAGAGAGTCAACAGTTGTAACCTATTTATTTATTCGTAATACTTCAACTGTTTGCATTAGGATTTTGGAAATAAATGTGATATTTTTTTGGTTTTGTAGATCCGATGACTCAAACTCTCAACCGGTTTTAAAACTCCACATCAAACCAAACCTTCTTACTTCAGCTAACATCGGCACCAACACCGCTACTACCACCTTCAGCACCAACACCACATCAATGATAATGATAGAGAAACTGACGCTACCACCATCTGCAGCGCTACAACCTCCACCAGCAGCAACACACTGTCTAATATGCCTTTGAGCCCCAGATTGGGATATCCCTATCACCATGGCAGCATCAAATCCAATCATGAAAATATCAAATCCATGTCATTGATTCATGAATCAATCTTCCCTTCGAAGAAGATGAAAATGAAGAGATTCGGCTGAATCAACTGGCGAGAATAATGACAGGAGCTATGAAAAAAGAGTTGTTGGAGATTGGGAATTTTGTGAGTCTGAGGAATTTACCAATTCCCACAGTGTCGGAGGTTTTTGGCGCTGCCTTCAACGAAGAACACGACAGTAGTAATGTATGAGCAGATCTCTTTGATCTTTGGATCATTTTTGTGAGGTTAATCTCCAAGATATGCTACAATTGTTTTTGCCTGGTGACATATTGTAGAGAAAACGTAATAATTGCGATCGCTGATTTTATGAACAATCTATGAGCAAATTTCTGTTGCAATGAGAAAACAGTTAAGAGAATTGTTGGAAAATCAAATATTATTGTAAGGTATTAAATTAATTAGATGTTTTATGATAGGTAGAAATACCTTATGTACTTTGTTGTACGATTGTTTTTATTTTGTATTTGACTTTAACTTTGGGGTAATGATCAGGCAGGCAGAGCGTGCATCTTCCTATATAAATAGCAAAGCCCCTATGTATAGTTGAGTTCATCTTTTTTATCTACATGGATCAGCCAATACTATTTTATTGTTGAGTTTGTTCGAGGAATAAAGGTTTTTAACAACCCGTAAAACTCATCCTTTGATGTGGAGTTACATCTGCTTTATTATTTTCGATATTGTGATATAATTGCTGAGATTGTTGCCGGCGATATTCAGAGAGAGAAGTGTCATACGAGTATTTTAGATTATTTCTAACGATCATATCTAATATATTCGTAAATCGTTAACGCCGGGGATTTTCCGTGAAAGGCCGCCTACCAATAGCAATTATATGTAATATAATTGTAAATCGTTAACGCCGGGGATTTTCCCATCAAAAATTTCCCTATCAAAGGCCGCCTAGCAACAACAATACATTGTGACTCGCCGATTACCATTCATAAGGAAGAGAATACGAGGATACATTAAATCGGGATCGATTTATTTCTATATTAACAATCCACTTCAATTGTGAATAGTATCAATGAGTGATATATTTTGGGTACACACATAGAGATAGTCTACATTACTGAGATACTAGCTGCCTAGGATAATATAGGGGCAGAAATAGATATTACACATAACCTAGAAATTCTTGTGAAGTTGTAGTAACAAGGTCAGGGTAATTGTGAAATACCCTACAATATGATCCCTCATCTGACTACTATTTTTCCCTTTCTCACTCTTGACACACGCTCCTCTGTCTATTATTTTTTAGTAAGATACGAGCAGTTAAAGCCAACGGGGTATTGATTTGGGGGGTGTGTTCGGGGGTGTGATCGGAGGTGTTCACCCAACATCATTGCTACGTTTTTTACATTGTATAAAAATGAAGCATTTTATGGTTGGTATGTGCTGGAGGTTATTCCAGGAATTTGTATATATATGTATATATATATATATATATATATATATATATATATATATATATATATATATATATATATATATATATATATATATATATATATATATATATATATATATATATATATATATATATATATATATATATATATATATATATATATATATATATATATATATATATATATATATATATATATATATATATATATATATATATATATATATATATTTGTACATAGTTTTATTATCATTATGCAACATATAGCTATGTGCATGAAGATAGTTGGTTAAGACTATAATGATATTTATATCTATGAAATCATTATATAGATATCTCTATGTTTAAGATATGTAGTAACTGTTGTCAACAGTTAAAGTCTATCTGCATGAGTCTACATACCATCAGAGCTGAGACCTCCATCAAAATCACCAATTCATCCTCTAGGTGGTTAAAATTTACAGTATTTGGAAAATAATTGCAATAGAAAGCATTATATCTACTTGATAATAAAGAGTTTGAGTAACAGCTTTTACTAATTGATTCAATGTTATTACAGGAATTTTACTGAATCCTTGAAGAAACTAGTTCCTCTGTTCGGTTCTATCTTTGCATATCTAAAACAAAAAATTACTTAGTGAATGAATTATTTTATCTAATTTGAATTGCAGTATTAGTTAAATCGGCTAGTTTATATTAAATAGAAAAGAGAAATCACTCACCAAGTTATTTGTATTGTTCGTCTTGTTCTTTTTGAGTACATGTCCATATGCATGTCCATGTCAATATTCATGTCCAGGAAATTGGTAGGTTATGCTGTTTCAGTGTCATCAAGATAGGAGAGAAAGTCAGGTTGTACAATATCTATCGTATTAGAGACTTGAATGATGGTCAGAATAGTTGTGAGTGAAGTCTTTTGGAAATTGGTAGGTTATGGTGTGCATCGGATCATCACAAAATTCGTTGGTGTCGGTTTTATCTTCGCATATCTAAAACAGTAAATTACTTAGTTTATAAATACTTTTATCTTATTTGAATTGTAGTTTTAGTTACATTGGCTAGCTTACATTAAATAGAAAAGAGAAATCACTCACCAAGTTGTATTGATCGTCTTGTTCTTTTTGAGTACATGACCATGTCCATATGCATGTCCATATTCATGTCCATGTCCATGTCCATATGCATTTCCATGTGTCCATATTCCTGACCATTTATGTACACGCCAATGTTCATATTCATGTACATGTCTGTGTCCACATTCATGTCCATATCAACATTGTATAGCTATGCACATGTACACTTCTGACTATATCCATATTCATACCGTTGTTGTTGACATGATAATCTAAAATCAAATCTGAAGTAAAATAATAATAAACTTATTTTTCAACTACTACTAAATAGTATTTTTTATTACTTCTTACCTTATCACAGAGAAGTCTGCTGTTAGTCATACAACGAATACTGTAGTAGATGGTTCTTCATAAACTATTGCTGGAGAGAATGATTTCTATGCAGAGAGAGCAGTTCTTAAATACTGGAAGCTACACCTACTCATTAAGCTTACATCCAATGAGAATACTCATGGGAAAACCTTTTTATAATAGTGTTATTCACGCAAAAACCCTCTATAATACACATAGATTGTTCACGTGAAAAATGGAATTACTTTACAAGAAAAAAACTTTTTTCATTCGTTTCATCCGCACGGAAATAGTTGTTTTTATTTGCGTAAAATAAGACTTTTATTCAGTGTTATTCTCGTGAAAAATTGGTTTATTTTTCATGTTTTATTTGTGTGAAAAAATATATTTTATTTTCGCAAAAGCATTGGTTTTCTTCAAGTGAAAACATGATGTTTTATTCGAGGAGAAAAACATGTTTTATCCGCGTGAAAAATTTGTTTAATTCACATGGAAAAATTTGTTTTTATTCGCGTAAAAAAGAGACTTTTATTCAATGTTATTCGCGGGAAAAATGGGTTTATTTTTCATGTTTTATTCGCATGAAATTTTTTCTAAGAAAGATGCTTTTATTCACTGTTATTTGCATGAAAAAATGGTTTATTTTTCAAGTTTTATTCACGTGAAAAAAATATTTTGTTCATGCAGAAACATTAGCTTTATTCGCGTGAAAACATTACGTTTTATTTGCGGGAAAAACATTTTTTTTTCATGTTCTATTCGCGTGAAAATTACTGTTTTGTTCGCGGAAAAATGTTTTTATTTCTCATGTTTTGTTCACGCAAAAAAAAGTTATTTTTTATGCAGAAAACTATGCTGTATTCACGCGTAAAACTATATTTTATTCACGCGATAAAGCAGTATTCTTCGCGGGAAAACCTCTTGATAACATGTACGCGACTTTTTACATTTTTCATTGGGCTCAACCCCTGTCAATCGGGGCGAGTTTAGCTATTTAAGAAGCGAGGGTTTTACACAGAAAGCATCCAGTTCAACAACAGCAACTCTTGGAACAACATCTACTACAACATCTACTGCAATTACTGGGAGCTCTCTCTTTATAAAGGTGATAATAAAAAAATAATCATTTCTACTAGCTAACACAACCAACTCAACCCTCTATGCGTTATCTATCTTTAAATTAATTATAAAGAATTAAACAAACACTCACAGTTTTTTATTTTATCTTTTTCAGAATGAACACTCAAGACAAAAGAAGCCAAGCAATGAATGTAGAAACAGAATCTCAGCATACCCTTTCCGCACCATCTTCTCCTATCTTCATTATCACAGCAAGAATTTTTCAGGTAGAAAACTATGTTTCATTCACAGGATACATAGTATATTATCCACGCGAAAACTGTGTTATTTTTCACTCTAAAAATCATTCATTTATTGGCCAGAAAACTATGTTTCATTCACGCGAATAATAATATTGTACAGGATTTCGTGTCTGGGTGGTAGCCACCTGTACACCGTCCCGACATGCTCTGTTCCTACCCTAAGTCAGCGCTCAATAGTGTGCTATTATTGTTTAGAAGGTGTACATTGGCTTCTGCAGTTATGTATGCGGCTGAATCTGATTGCTGGCAGTTTACAATAATTATTTAATAATTATTGGCTGCGTCCGAACATGTCTATGTCCGACAATAATTGCGCTGTAATTATTGTTTAGTTTATAGTTTGTTGCGAACTGTTGCCACCGACAATACTCGTGCTGAGTTATTGTCTAGTTTATAGTTTGTTTCGAACTGTTGCCACCGACAATAATTGTGCTGGAATTATTTGAGGTCGAATCTGACTCAGTCGAGATCGACAATAATTGCACTGTAATTATTGCTGCCTAACTTGTTTGGATTCCCCGAATCCGAATTTGATGTGAGCCAAACTATTAGGGCACTAAGCATTGTGTCGTATTTCTCACCTCAGGTGAGGGAACACGCAGTGGTAGGGCGAACCGTTCTCACTTTCAACCTAGCTTCGTGCTTGCCAATAGTCGACCAGGTCAGCGCTTGTAGTTTAGTTGCTTCTAGCGGTGCTTGCTTCTTGAGAGAAAGAATCTTCTGAGAGCCAGTCTAACTCTGATTTTTAATATACAAACACAGATATTTATGCAGGGTAGGCGGGTACAAGTTACTTAACCATGCCTGGGAAAAA
Source organism: Cryptosula pallasiana (assembly GCA_945261195.1). NCBI lineage: Eukaryota > Metazoa > Bryozoa > Gymnolaemata > Cheilostomatida > Cryptosulidae > Cryptosula > Cryptosula pallasiana. The sequence continues at coordinate 36,818,472 of OX183132.1, read as the reverse complement.
CATTGGAGCCAGCCACGCCTTGTCTTTACATTAGCACCAAAATGCATTTATATAATTAAAACCGTGGAAAAAGTAGAAGTATAAAATAACAATAATTATTATTTGGGCACATCATAGAACTATTCTAGATAGACACACGTAACAATAGAACTGGGATAAAACATAGACAGAACATAAGCGAGTACATATTGAGATGATGCGTAGACAGTGAGTTAATATCTCAGACAGTGTGTAGACAATGGGAACAAAGGGTCAGACGATATTGAGTCAAAGGCTTAGACTAAGTACGATTAATAAGAATAGAGTTTGCCAAGTACTGGCGTCCCTCACACACTCCCCTCCATTGACAACTATAATGTCAATACAAAATAAGAAGGGATGCAATAGTGTGTAAAAAGATGTCATGTCCACTTGCCCAATATGTCTCTTAAAATAGTCCTCGTTCTTTTTGGATAGCTGTCTTGATTTCCTCTACTCTTTGTAATTGTTTATATGCCTCACGCGTGGCCTGATATAATTCTGCCTCTAAACGCTGGATACGTCTATATCTGTCTTCTCTCCTTCCCTCCTTGGCCCTTTCTCTTTGCCTCCTTCTTTCCCTTTCTGTGCTTGGTGTTCGAGGTATACTTTCTTGTTGAGCGAGGCGTCGCTGGTAAGCTGCCTCTTTACCTCCTAGTGGCATCCGTGGCATTTTCTTGTCCCTGTAGTGATCGACCACGTTGATCCTGGCTATCTTGGTAGGTGTACTGTTAGCTTTGTCACCCAGTCTTTTTTTTATTGGCAGCTTCTCCATTTCTTTAATCGGTGTGACAATGGGAACAAAGGGTGGGACGATATTGAGTCAGAAGCTTAAACTAAGTACGAATAATAAGAATAGAGTTTGCCAAGTACCGGCGTCCCTCACAATATTTTATTCACGCGAAAACTGTGTCATTTTTTCAGCCCAAAATAAGTTATTTTTAGGTAGAAAACTATGTTTCATTCAGGCGATAAATAATGTTTCATTCACGTGATAAATAATAGTTTAGTCACGTAAAAATTGTATTATTTTCCAGTCCAAAATATAATTTAATTTTTCAGCCAAAAAACTATGTTTCATTCACGCGAAAACTGTGTTATTTTTCAGTCAAAAATTAATTTATTTTTCAGACTGAAAACTATGTTTCATTCACGTGATAAATAATATTTCATTTCTGCAAAAACTGTCATTTTTCAACCCAAATTTTAGCTAGATTCAAGCAACTACTTATTCATTCTTACCTTATTTCTGAGAATCCTCCTTGTAGTAGTAGCAGCAGCGGCAGTAGCAGTAGCAGTAGCAGTAGCAGTAACAGTAGCAGTAGCAGTAGTAGTAGTAGTGGTAGTAGTGGTAGTGGTAGTGGTAGTGGTAGTGGTAGTGGTAGTGGTAGTGGTAGTGGTAGTGGTAGTGGTAGTGGTAAAGGTAGTGGTAGTGGTAGTGGTAGTGGTAGCGGTGGTAGTGGTAGCGGTGGTAGTGGTAGCGGTGGTAGTGGTAGCGGTGGTAGTGGTAGCGGTGGTAGTGGTAGCGGTGGTAGTGGTAGCGGTGGTAGTGGTAGCGGTGGTAGTGGTAGCGGTGGTAGTCATGGTAGTGGTAGCAGTGGTAGTGGTAGCAGTGGTAGTTGTAGCAGTGGTAGTGGTAGCAGTGGTAGTGGTAGCAGTGGTAGTGGTAGCAGTGGTAGTGGTAGCAGTGGTAGTG
>OX183132.1:36666758-36814258 GCA_945261195.1 Cryptosula pallasiana | reverse complement strand
GCTAGTGGTAGTGGTAGTAGTAGTAGCAGTGGGGGATTCAGGGGGGGGTAGCCATGGAAGCCATGGCGCCCCCTCCAGAAGAATAAGTGAAAAAATTTGCTAAGTTTGGCGCCATTTTTTCGTTCCCATAGGAACAGTTTTCGATTGCACGTCCGTTAGTGAAGTGCCCATTGATAATTGTCATCATAAAACACCTTGTAAAGTTTGATCAATCAAAGTATGGCTGTAGGAAAGCGTAAGGCAGCAACAAGCTTTTTAGATTTTTGTCATTGCACCTTCAGGGTAATGATTATCATTTGTTTTTTTTTGTTTTAATAATTAATTGCTAGTTGAGAGATAACAATAATAATAAAATAATTAATCAACAATTTATATAATAATAATTATAATTATTATAATAATTAACAATTAATATGTCTAATCTATTATTTTCTTGTCTTTCTCTTCAATGCAATAGCAACAATGCATTATTATAGTAATGCAATTTTATTTTTATTATCACTACTAAACTAATTTATTAATAAATCATTGAATTCATTTATTGTTATTATTCATGTTATTGGTGAATGAATATGCGCACAACACTGCTAAAAAAGAACCAATTCTACTTCCAAATACAACTCACTTATTATTATTACTTACTTTATTATTACTGCTCACTACTTCTTCTGCTACTACCACTACTTACTACTGCTACTACACTACTTCATAATACTAAAGCTAAATTATTATTAATTATTACACTTTTTAAAAATTTATTGTTAATTATTATTGTTCATTTATAATTAATTTATTTAATAGTCTTTTCTTTAGAACAATACTTTATTTTACAAAAGTATGCTGATCCGTTGATTTTTTAGTTATTGATAACAATAATAATGACAACTTGTAAGAAGATGCAGATAGTGGTAGCAACCTTTCTTCATTTGTGTAGATTTGGCCCACACAGCCAACCCCTTTCTATGCAACATACATGCTCACCCACTTTGAATGAAACATACATATGCGGATGTGTGTCTGAGGGTGTATGTTTGACAATTACCAATGGTTGATGATGTTCAATAAAAAATAGTACATACTATTCTAGCAACCATATTGAAAACACACCATATCATTTATTATGGTTTTGGAAGGGGTGCCAAAGAACACAAAGGGGAGTCATCAACAATTTTTTCGGGGCTCCGCCCCGAACCCCGTTTGGCCCCCTTTGTGTTTTTCTGAATCTGCCACTGAGTAGCAGTAGATGTCGCTACTTCAGTCAATGTTGTTGAAGTGGACACTTTCTGTGTAAAAACAATGGCTCGTATATAGCTAAAGTTGTATTATTTATTTATAATTAATTTAAAGATCGACACTCTATAGTGGGGTGTGTTGTCTGTCTCAGCCAGTAAAAATAATTATTTATTAATTCGTACCTTAATACAGACAATCTCCTAGTAGTTGTAGTAGATGTTGATCTTTCAGTCACTGTAGCTGGAGTGGATGCATTCTGTGTAAAAGCGGTGCTTCTTAAATATTTAAAGTTGTACCGATTGACATTAGCTGAGTCCAATGAAAAGCCTCGCGTGGAAAAGCCCTTCTAATATACAAGAAGATCTTTACGCGGAAAACTCACGCGACAACTGATAAGTAAAACAACCGTCTTCGCGGGAGTTTTTCTTCTTATATGTTATAAAGGCTTTTCCATGCGAGGCTTTTCATCTCAACTACTATGAGCTGAGTCCAACGAAAAGCCTTTATAACAAAAAGAAGGAAAACTACCGCAAAAAAAATGTTGTTTACTTTTTCAGTTTTTGCGGGAGTTTTCCACGTAAAGCCTTTATAACATATGAGAAGGAAAACTCCCGCGAAGAAAATTTTTTTATTGCTCAGTTTTCGCATAAGTTTTCCGTGTAAAGCCTTCATAACGTATAAGAAGAAAAACTCCCGCAAAGAGAACTTTTTAACTTTTTTAGTTTTTACGTGAGTTTTCCGCGTAAAGACCTTCTTATATATTATAAAGACTTTTCCACTCGCGGTTTTTCATTCGACTCAGCTCATGTCATTTGGTACAACTGTAGCTATTTAAGAAGCACCACTTTTACACAGAAAGCAACCACTCCAACAACAGTGACTGAAGGATCAACATCTACTACAACTACTTGGAGATTTTTCTGTATTAAGGTAAGAAATAATAAATAATTATTTAACACTAGTTGGAAAACTCAACTAGTTGCACTATGGAGTTGCCCTCCTATTACGATATGGAGCCGTTCTCCTGACCATAGAAGCATCTCGCCTAAATAATTTTATGCTCATAGAACCTATCCTCTTTCCGCTCAAGATCGCAGTCTTTTGGCATTGATTGACAGAATTGTCGCTTGTCCGAGAGAAAAACAGGTTAGCATTAAATGATGTCTTGAACTACAGGTCAATTTTGAACTTTACAGCCGAAAAATGATTACAACTTTCAATATTGTATTATTTTACTTCATTATCAGCTTAAAACAGTTATCATTCATTGTATTCAATACGAAAATTTTTTTTTTTACAAGTTTTGATAATAATAAAATCAAATGATTACAATTATTATTATGATGATTTTATTTGTTTTTTATTATTACTTTATTGAATTTCGTTCAAGTCTTGAAATGCTTTAGTCATTATTAAGATTTTTATAAACACTATTAAATTATAATGCTACCATATGCTATCATATGCAACTGTTTTTACGCTAACAACAAAGATATACTAAGTGCAAAGAGTGAGGTCAAACTGTAGTTCAAGGGATTATGTAACATTGAACTAAAAAGTAAAATAATAATAAATATTTATTTACCACTAGTTGAAAAACTTACCAACTTGCGCTGTTGAGAAAATAGTCTCTCCTACAACCAAATCACTTCGCTCTAAAAAATGCAGTCTTTGGATGTTTTTAAAATTGTTATCTTCCTTGAATTTATTTCGATTAAATAACATTTAGGCGCAGAACTGGCGGTTTATTGCGATAATACTCTTGGGGACAAAAGGTAGACGATTTTTGTTAGCTAGATAGGAAAATAACATGAGCTACCCCGCAAAACAGGCAGTTCTCCACTTACCTCTTAAATAGTAATAACAAATACCTCACAATTTATAATTATATTTGTATTTTTTTTATTTTTAGATTTAGATAGTCAAGGCACTGAAAGTCAATTGATGATTGAGGAGTCGGAGACCTGGGAATTTTTTTCTCTACCTTCATCTCCCATCTGCAATAAAAGAATTCAAAACCCAAGCAAACAGAACTCTTTGATCTCAAGTGATGACACAGCTTACTGTTGATTTGAAAGAGCAAAGACAAGATGATGAGACTATGGATTATGACGAAGACTCAAACTGCAAAAGAAAAGTTCTGATGGATTTTGAAGACAACACACTTCTCAGGCACACCAAGAATCCTTTCAGGACGTCAACATCAACAACCTGAGACCCTTCATCCTCAACAGCACCTCTCTGCTAAATACTATGACCTCACACCAGTGAAATAGCGGTAAAAAAACATCGAGAATTCAAGATCTACCAACTTCCAAAAGACTCCACTCACACCTATTCCAACCTTCATTCAAGCCTCTGATACGATAGATGTTATAGATCATGACTTTCTTTCCTGCTTTGATGATACCGAAACAGCATACCTACAAATTTCCAAAAGACTCCACTCACACCTATTCCGATCTTGATTCAAGCTTCTGATACAATAGATGTTACACTATGACTCCCTCTCCTAGTTTGATGATACCGAAACACCAACAGCTATGATGGTATTCACCGATGAATTTTGTGACGATCACCATAACCTACCAATTTCCAAAAGACTCCACTGACATCTATTCCGAGCTTTATTCAAGCCTCTGACACAATGGATGTTACACAATATGACCTTTTCTCCTACTTTGCTGATACCAAAACAGTATAGCCAACCGATTTCCAAAAAGACTCCACTCACGCCTATTTCGACCTTCATTCAATCCTCTGATACGATAGATGTTACACAATATGAATTATTCTCCTACTTTGATGATAGTGAAACAAGGAAGACTCAAAATGCAAAAGAAGAGATGAGATGTATTTTGAAGGCAACACACTTCTCCGACACATCAATAATGCCTTTCAGGATGTCAACATCGACAATCTGAACGCCTTCATCCACAAAAGCGCCTCCCTTCTTAATACTATGATCCCACATGAGCGAAACAGCACGAATTTTGAAGAAAACACACTTCTCCAACACACCAATAATTCCTTTAAAAAAAACAGCATCAATTCAAGATCTACCAACAGCTATTGAAGGTGTTCACTGATGAATTTTGTGATGATCCGATGTACACCATAACCTACCAACTTCCAAAAGACTCCACTCAGATCTATTTTGACCTTCATTTGAACCTTTGATAGGATAGATGTTACACAACATGACTTTCTCTCCAGCTTCGATGATACCAAACCAATGAAGACTCAAACTACATGGATTGTGAAGACAGTGCACTTCTCCGACACACCAATAATTCCTTTCAGCGTGTCAACATTAACAACCTGAGCGCCTTCATCCACAAGAGTGCCACTCTGCTAAATACTATAACCCCATACCAGCGAAGCAGCGTTAAAAAAACAGCAACAATTCAAGATCTACCAACAGCTATGATGGTGTTCACCAATGAATTTTGTGATGATCCGATGTGCACCATAACCTACCAAAAGCAGACTGAGCACCACTCAATGACCAGGCGATGCACCAATCACACTGACCAACTTGTTTACTCCGTTGGCCGAAGAAGAAGTCAAGACCCGCCCCCAGGAAGAAGAAGAAGAGAAAAAGAGGGAGAGGAAGAGGAAGAAGGAGGAGCTAGGACATGGACGCAGACTGGCGAATACAAGCATAAACGAAGGGAGAGAGCACCGAGATCGATCCAACCGGAAACTAGTACTAACTACGAGAGGCCAAGGAGAGAGAAAAGAAAGCCTGTAAAATTTACAGATTATTAGTGCTACAGAACACAAGAGGAAAAAAATAATATTTACCCGAACATAGGTGAACAAAGCAAAAGAAATAACCCACCAACCATAGGAAAATAGCGAAGAAACGACAAATTATTAGGATTACAAAGAGCATACAACTACGATATAGCACCACCACCAACAAAAACTCTACCTCCAGGCGAACAGACAACTCCCAATACAAAGCCACCATCCAAAAATGCCCCTTTCCTGGTAAGCAACGCCCAAAAGGACACATGCCTCACGAAAACAATAGACAGGGCGGCGCTACCAATAGAGGAGGGCACGACTAACCATGGGCGCTGTGTGAATACAAATATCAAGTCTTTCGAGATATTACCACACTACAGGACACGGTGTTTGCAAGCTGTCTCAGCAATATTATCAAACATGGAGAACGACGGAACATTATCAGTAAAAGAAGATCCTACTTTTGCAGAAGAATTAATAACAGGAACAGAACGAAAGAGTGGACCGAAACAATGAAGCAACCTCTCTCCCACTAGAATAAATAAAGTCGCCATTGCAGAGGAAGGGGCAGCAAGATGTCGGGTTCGGAAACACCAAGCACCAGCACCTCCACCTCCAACACACCAGGTGAAAGAAATATGGAAAGCTGAAGAAACACTCAAGCTATAAATCGAGCCATCTACCAAGTGGGAGAGAGGCGTTGGGCTGTAAAATCTGCAACCTACAATTAAATAAAAAGAGAATCATGTACCACATCTACCAACATTTCACCTACTTCTTCTGCGCCTGTGGAAAGAAAAGTAGCTCGAGGGATACAATTCTAGAACACAAACGAGGAAAGGGGGAAGACCAGGCGCATGGTGTAGAGACCAAACTCCTCTATGAGGTGGAAAAACAATTGTACGCAGAGTTCTGCCGCACTATGCAGTGGGAACGACTAGCACCTTTTGGTACTCCTACCCCAATCAAAGAGCAGAACAACCACCCACAGGAAAAACTACCAGTAAAGAAGAGGCTGGGTGAGAAATTAAACGAAACGCCACCGAAAGTGGCAAAGGTATAACTAGTCGACCATGGGTTGACAGCCAAGATGCAGAAGTCACCACTGAAAGGAAGAGAGAGCCCACACACCCACCTACAAGAACGTCCAGGGAACATATACCCGCTACAATAACAGAAGAAAGAGAGAGTAGGAGACAGAGAGAGAGAATAGACGAGGAAAGGAGAGAGGGCTGATATAGGAGGATAAAACGTTATGAGGGGTAGCTCTACCACATAATTTGTGAAGCTTTCAAGTATCTACAGAGGGCAGAGGACCTGAAGGCCTGCATCCAAAAGGAGCGGGACCTCCTGTAGGTAACATAATGGACACTGAACATTGACATTTTCACTCCATGGGCCCCTGTTTATTAATTGGCCCTACAGCTGCCAATGGGGGGAAGGTGGAGTGTGTGAGGGACACTGGCATCCCTCCTATAGAGAGACGCCACATTGTTTACATTCACCTAGCTACCTACAAATGTTTATATTTCTCTCCTTGTACATTCTACTCTTGCCAAACTGCGTAGTTCTATTTGCAATCACTAGTAAATTATTATTTGAATTATTATTATTATTTGTGTGAACATTTTCCACAATCGATACTAAACTACTTTTGGGTGCTGCAAATGTAAGGCGTGGCTTACATAGATTTTCCTTGTTCTATTCTGTATAAATATTTGTGTTAGACCATAATAAAGCAGAGTTAGCCTAGCTCTCAGAAGATTCTCTTGCACCAAGAAGAAGCACAGCTACAAGCACAAACTACAAGCACCGATAAGAGTCGACTATTAGCAAGAATGAGGCTTGGCAGAAAGTGAGAGAGACGATTCACCCTCTTACTGCATATTCCCTTGCTAAGGCAAGGATTACGGCGCAAATCACCTGGTGCCCTGATAGTTCGGCCCTCAATAAAGTCGGCCAATAAGTTCAGAGTACAGTGGGCAATAATTACGGAATAATTATTGTCACTTATATATTAAGCCATTCCTCGCTAAGTTAAGCTGAACACATAAATGCACAAGTTAACAAGCACTCTCCAGGAATAATTACTAACAATTCATGTGTTGCCTTGGTTGGAAACGGAGCACATTTGGGAGGTGTACAGGTGGCTACCACCTAGACACAAATTCCTGTACAAATCAATTATTTAGAAACGGAATTGATAATAAATAATTAATTCTAATTTTTTTTATTGTTTTTGTAAATTTGTTGATTGATGTTGTTCTTTATATCAAAGTGTAGCTCTGAATGTTTCTAGTTCGTTTACACAACAATAACGGCTTCATCTTAGCTAATAAAAAATTAATAATTATTTGCAGAAAAAGAAATTTTCGAAATTTTCGGTATTTTGCGCAGCAGTTGCTAGATTGTTGTTGCAGTGTTCTAACTCTTGTTTTGCGTATTTTTGCTTAAAACTTTGCTAGTCTTAACAAAATTTTGTTCTCTTTCCAGCTGTGCTATCAGTTTTACATTTATTGTGTTACTTTTTATTGTTGGTCTCAGTGTGGGGGACGGGCAACTCCCATGAACTGTTCTATGTACAAATACGTTCTATTAAACACACACCTACCCTTGCCTAGCTAACCAACCACTACAGCTGGGCGGAACTTGCTTACACACTTTTATATAAACCACACCTATTTTACTACTGGCCAGCCAACCATTATTAATGGGTGGTATTTTCTATTGTGTGCTTCTCTCATACCTATTATATCCTTTGTATGCCTTATGTATAAATGTTTGTGCATCATGTGAATAAAGCAGAGTCAATTACCACACTCTCATGAGCTCTATTGTTCTTACATAATAACCTCATTGCGCAGCTATTCAGACAAAGTACCAATTATGGTCAACTATAAATGTACTCAGTGAAACCAGTCATACAAAGCACACACTAGACTGACCAGGTGGAATCATTCATACAAAGCACATGCAAGACACAGCGGCCACTGACTGTTCGGCCTGCTAAGAAGTTGTTCAGTGCACCTTGTCAGCACACACGCTGACAGTTCGGACCACGCAAAATGATTTTCGGTCATTAGCGGCGGAATCTGCCGAACACCAGTCAGCAGTGGCTTGCAGTCGACTGGGCAAACCAATCATCTGTCGAAGGATGTGCAGGTGGCCAAGCACTGGCACACATCTTGAAATCCTGTACATCAGCACTCAAAAAGTAATAAAAGTAGATTAGATTGGTGGAATAAATATGTTATTAATTCTCCTCAGAGAAGAGAAGATGTTGATTTATATGAGCATAACTTTACTACCATATCTTATAAGTAGTAATATATGAGCAGATCTCCCTACCAAGTGTTTTTTTGTGTATTAGACCTTGGGGTGAAAACAATGGATTACGGCGTTGGATGGATTCGCCGAGTTAATATTGTATTTCATTTGAGGGGCATTTGAGTGGCATTTGAGTGGCATTTAAGTGGCATTTGAGTTTTGATTATTTTTTTACTTAATTTGAACTTATACGGCATATAGATTTTGAATGTATGGCATTCAAGTTTTGATAATTTTTTTACATAACTCGAACTCATATGGTATCTTGAGAGAGAGGGGAGAGGAGAGAGGAGAGATGGGAGATGAGAGAGGAGAGAGAGAGAGAGGAGAGAAAGGAGAGAGAGGAGAGAGATTTTTTAGTTTTCTATACATTCATGTATATATGGTTAATTATAGACATATTTATGGCTATATTTATATCTACATAGAGAGAGAGGAGATATATCTACATTGAATAAATATATTGATCAAAAATGAAACATTTTATGGTTATATAGCTGATTACATAATAAGTAGGGAAAATCTTCCAATATAATATAGATAGAGTCAGTAAATACTAAGTAATACAAAGCACTACAACTTGTAATGACAATCAATGCATTCATACATACATACATATGGTATCTTGAGAGAGAGAAAGAGAGAGAGGAGAGAGAGATCTTTTAGTTCTCTATACATTAATGTATATATGGTCAATTATGTACATATTTATGGGTATATTTATATCTACATAGAGAGAGGAGATATATCTAAATTGAATAGATACATTGATTAAAAATGAATCATTGTATGATTATATACATTTATTACATAATGAGTAAGGAAAATCTCCCCATATAATATAGCTAGAGTCAGTAAATACTAAGTAATACAAAGCACTACAACTTGTAATAAATACAAAGTAATAACAGTTAATGCATAGTTTGTTCCTTTACAATGTTGTCTTTGATGTACTGATGCTATATATTAGGAAGGAAGACTTCTGTTCTATGTGCTTTTAATTTCGTAATGAACTAAAATAAAAAAGTTATGTATTAGTATAGAATGATTAAGCAAAAATGTAAAATAATTACATGAATTTGAATTATAGTTCTAGTCACATTGGATAGTTTACATTATTAGAAAAGGGAAATAACTCACCAAGTTACATTGTTCAACTTGTTTTTTCTTGAGCATTATTTTCACCAAGTGCTTTTGATTCTCTTTTATCTATCTAAAACAAAACAAAAAATACTTGTTTTATAAATTTAGTTATTTACATAATAAGTATATTGAATACTATAAAATATCTTGGAAAATAGTCAAATTAGACCTCTAGATGGTTAAAATTTACAGTATTTGGGAAATAACTACAATAAAAAACATTATGAATGTATGGCATTTAAGTATTGATAATTTTTTTACATAATTCGAACTCATATGGTATCTTGAGAGAAAGAAGAGAGGAAAAGAGGAGAGAGGAGGGGAAATAATTGCACTCAAATGAAAAAAATAAATGAGGCTAGATATTCATCTATTTGTATATATCCACAAGAAAACTGGGGTATTTGGTGAAATATTCTTTTATTCCATTCGATTTTCATTAATTTTATTTGAGTTGAAGTATTATTTACAATGGTTAGAAATTATTAAAATTACTGCTCAATCCTTTATCCAACACCTACAATAATTCTTAGTAATAGTAGTGTAATGAGACAGAGTAATAATCTACACACACCTTGTTCACTCTGTATGCTGTAGCACATGTTTTTCCTTTAGTTATCTGCAGTTACTTCAATTGAATCTCATCCAGATGTTTTATAGTCTTTGCTGCTACTGCGTTTTGTCTCAAACAAGAGTCCAAAGTAGGCATTGTGTCTACAAAATACAAAAAAATTGATTGTTACAATTGATTCATTTTTTTTCATTGGCTTTATTTACATAAAGTAGCGAAGAAAAAGTTTGTGTGAGTATGAAACTATGTAGTAGAGATAAATTTATATCTAGGTTCAATTAGCATTAAATAATCACTTATTATTTTGTTAATAATAAATAATTAGAGTCAGTTACTTTACAGTTTTTTATACAACCATGTATATATGGCTAATTATGTACATATTGATGGATATATTTATATCTAGATTGAATAATATACATTTATGACATAATAACTATATTGAATGCTACAAAATATGTTGGAAAATCACCAAATTAGTCCTCTAGATGGTTAAAATTTACAGTATTTGGGAAAGAACTGCAAGAGAGGAGAGAGGAGTATTTGGTAGAGGAGAGAGGAGAGAGGAGAGAGAGGAGGCTTGAGCGTAAATATTTCTTTTAGTTATTTACATAATAAGTATATTGAATACTATAAAATATCTTGGAAAATAGTCAAATTAGACCTCTAGATGGGCTTTTCAACTAGTGGTAAATAACTGTTAACTATTTATTTTAAAAATAAATAATTAGAGCTTTCTACTAGTGTTAAATAATTATCGATTATTTTGTACCTTATCACCACTTAGAGCCAGATGATTCAATTAAATATGGATACTGACAGGATAAAACTCAAGGGAGATGGCTTAGCGCTAAGAGTAGTAATATATGAGCAGATCTCCCTACCAAGTGTTTTTTTGTGGTTCTGACCTTGGGGTTGAGGCAATGGGTTACGGCGTTGAATGAATTCGCCGAGTTTATATTGTATTTCATTTGAGGGGCATTTGAGTGGCATTTGAGTGGTATTTAAGTGGCATTTGAGTTTTGATTATTTTTTTACTTAATTTGAACTCATATGGCAGCTAGATTTTGAATGTATGGCATTCTAGTTTTGATAATTTTTTTACATAATTATATACATAATTCTAACTCATAGGGTATATATGTTGGAAAATCACCAAATTAGATCTCTAGATGGTTAAAATCTACAGTATTTGGTAATTTTGACTCATATGATATCTTGAGAGAGAGGAGAGAGGGAAAGAGGAGAGAGGAGAAAGGGTAGCATTAGCCCTCTAGATGATTAAAATTTACAGTAAATTTTGTGTAATACAAAGTACTTTAACTTCATTTATTCACTTGAGACTACATATCATCAGCATTCGAGATTGAGTTTACATATAAGAATAATTGAATTTGTATACATCTAGAGAGGGAGAGAGGAGAGAGGTTAAAGGAGAGAGAGAGAGAAATAGAGAGAAAGAGAGGAGATATCTTGAGAGAAAGGAGAGAGAGGATACCATTAGTCCTCTAGATGATTAAAATTTACAGTAAATTTTGTGTAATGTAAAGTACTTTAACTTCATTTATCCGCTTGAGACCGCATATTATCAGCATTCGAGATCGAGTTTACGTATAAAAATAACTGTGTTTGTATATATCTAGAGAGAGTGTTTAGAGGAGAGAGAGAGAGGAGACTTGAGCATAAATATTCCTGGTAAATTATTTATTTACAATATTATTTGTAATTATTAGTGAAAGAAATTATGAAACACTGGCGAGTAATTAAGTAATTCAGTAAGGAAATTGGTTGGAAACGTAGTAATATTATTTAAATACAGCATTGCTTTGCAACAATGATTAATAAAAACAATTATGGACGTTGGTGAGTAATTAAGTAATCTAGTAAGGAAAACTGATTGAAAATCACGGTAATATTTGGTAAAAGATACTTGCAACATGTTTTATCAGCAAAAAAATCAAACAATTTTCAAATGTTTACGAGTAACTAAGCGATTTAGTAGGAAAAACCAACTGAAACACGCAATATCCGTTTTTGAAATATTTGCGATAAGCATAATTGGGATATTGCTGTTATCAAAGAAATCAAGCGAGTATCAAATGTTTACGAGTAACTAAGTGATCAGTTAGCAAAAATCGATCGAGATCACGTGTCATCCGTTACAAAATATTTTACGTCAAGTTAGCAACGAGAAAATAAAATATTTCTTACAATATCCGTTATAGCGAGTTACGATAATTTTGTACTCACCCTAAAGGTTTTCAGTCCATTTTCGGTTAGATCAAAATTTATGCGAGTCATTTTAGGTATTATTTCAGTCGACGTAATGTTACCAGTTCATTTTCACAAGTTTTAAAAAGTAATTAATTATAATACAACGCAAGTGTCACTTCACTAATAAACTCATTCCAGAAAAGCCGTTAATCATCATCTCTCGCCTAATCCTATATGTTTTGATCTTTTTAATGTTATGTGTTATAAAGCCGCTCGAGAAAAGTCATTAATTTAACCTAAAAAGGAAGAGAACTTGATTGCATTTATCTCTTGTTTTTTTATTTTTTGATTACATATTAGTTAATACAGCTACAGCCTTCCACCAAAACGGATTTGTGGTGTATCTCTAATTCTAGTTATCTCGGATATCGTCTAAAAAACATGAACAAAGCATGACTTTATCCACTTTTTTGTTAGTTAGACTGTTACTTTTCTTAAAATAACTCATTGTTTTTTGTGTGAAATACAAACAATATATCAACATACATAGTGTATTTTCTATTTTTAGGAAGCTGTTTTGTCTAATAAAACAAGAATTATATGTTACATATACATATTTAAATGCTATCAGATAACTTTAAAGTGTTTATTACATTCCTAACTCATACTTGACGTTGTAAACTATAATTTAAGCTCTCACATTTTAATTTACTGTCTGATGATATAAAGACGGAACTACACTACATCATCAATGTTTTGCTGTTGATGTGTCTATATGCAATGAACTGCAATTGAACTAGTTAATCACACATTATATTTTTGCTATAAAAATATGTTTGGAGGAAGCGAGTTGTCATTCAAAATGAAATTTAAGTTTGGTTCTAGCTAGATGTATCTTAAAAGAGTATCAATCTAGGGATTGTAAAATTTGTTTATCCAATGCTTTACATTCAAAGAATTTTAGTTAGGTGGAAAGAAAGCTTACAAGGGTGTATGTATGGCTTAAGCTTATTAATCTATCTAATCTCTATCTTCCTATTTTTTAACCAACTTTCTAATTGACTTCCACTTTTTTAACAACAATATCAGTTATCATAGTAATGATCAGAAAATCAGTCTACGAATTAGTCTTGATAAATGACTTCAATGTTTTGGTTTTGTATGAAAATCAGTCTACGAATTAATCTTGATAAATGACTTCAATGTTTTGTATATAAGAGAAAGTATTTTTTCTAAGCAGGATCAGTTTTCATTTGCGCTAAGTACAATATTTCAAGTATAGTATTAGAACACAAAACTACAAAAAATGGCTAGCAATATCCCTACAAGAAATGAGTAAGTTATATTATACTATCTTTTACAATTTTGTTGCGGTTACATTTATAAACTTATACAAATGTATATATATATATATATATATATATATATATATATATATATATATATATATATATATATATATATATATATATATATATATATATATATATATATATATATATTACTTGTAGGTCTACAACCTCAGATGATGAGCTAGAGCTGAATATTGATGAAATAGATTTCAGTGCTATGTAAGTATATTATTGAAACTTTATTATTCAACTGTATTATATAGAGTTTTTAAATAATTACAATCTTGATTTATTGTTTTATTAAGTTCTACCGATGATGAAACACTGAGGTGGCTGGAGGAGTGTTTTAAAGATGATGAAGAGAAGACGGAAAAGAGCAAAGCGAGCACGCATATTGCTATGAGTAAGTTTTTCTGTTTTATGAAAAATGTAAATTTGTCTGTAGGTACAACAATAATGACTTTACATTTACTATGTTATTTTTTGTAGAAAAAACTTCTTCACGATTCATAGGAAGTAAACAATGTGTTGGGAAGAACGAAAACTTCCTGTACTATAAACGCAACACATTTGAATGTAAGTATGACGAAAATATTACTTACTACATACTCATTCAATTTATAAAAAATTTTTCGAATTTTTTCAAAGAAATAGCATAACTACATTCGTATTTTCTATTTTAGTTCAAGCAGAGAATCCTCAATTAAGGCAATATAAGGAAGTAAGTCTTCTAGACGGAAATATAAAAGAAGATAGAGAGTGTTTTAAGTGTAAGTGATATGCATTATCTTTATATACATATACCATACTTAAGAAAGTTATCTTTATATGATGAGAATTTGTTTATTTTGTTTGTAGATATTGATAACAAAAGCCCTAGGTATTTCCTTTCAGTGCTCACATTGTTATTGATAGCATATGGCACAAAGACGTTGAGTGAAGCACTGAAAGGAAACAAAAACAACGTCTCGTGTATATTTTGTGGTAAGAAGTTTAAATTAGGGGGATTGCATGAGCCTGGCCGAGTTCTTTCAAGACATTTTTGTGCTCACTTGTTTATTTTTTATTGTTTATGTGGAAAATCGCATACAACTTTGAGAGATCTTCAGAAACATAGTTGTATTTTACAAACTAAAATGTTTTTTATTGTTGATAATGCTAGTTACAATAATTTTGTTTTATTTATTAATAGAAAATATTCTGAATTACTTATGGATATTACTTTTCCGAAAAATTTTGCGTTAGTGTATCTCTATCCAATAGAAGGTTATTTTTCTGAAAACATTGTTTTAGATTTTGAATTAGGGAGTAAATGGTTGGCGATAGCTAAAAAACCTGCTGCTGAAGATCGAAAACTTTTGATTGAAAACCAGTGTAAAAAAATGAGAGCACTTATATCTTCAGATTCTGATCTTTCAGAAACTGAAGAAAGTAATAATGACTTAATTTCTGTTGCTAGTTCACAGTGCAGTCCAAAAACCAGCGTTTTAGAATCTAATACTATAACAGTTAAACCTCAAACTCAAGTAGATTTAAAAGAAAGCCAAAAGATTGATGATAAGAAAGTTGATTTAACTTCACTTAAACTAATTTTGAATATAAAAGATGGACTGAAAAAAAAGGGTTTTAGTGATTGTGTTAAATTGAAATTAGCGTCTATTAGACAAAAAATGCAGAAAAACTCAGGCTTTTCTCAAGAAGAAGTTCTTGTACTAACTGCACTCTTAGGTGAGTTTTAAAATTTTTATTTCACTATATTTTTTAATATTATCATGGCTCTGGAATAGGTCTTATGCAACTACCCTATTTTATAATTTCTTACCACAAAATATATAGTGAATAGGATGTTTTTTTATAAATACTCTCTATATATATTATATATACAGACAATAGTCTGTGTTTTTATGAATACATTTCATGTAAAAAATGTTCTGTCATTATTTTACCATAGGCTTTATGCAACTATCCTATTTTATAATTTCTTACCACAAAATATATAGTTAATAGGATGTTTTTTTATAAATACTCTCCATATATATATATATTATATATACAGACAATAGTCTGTGTTTTTATGAATACTTTATTCATATGTATACACTTCATGTAAAATTGTTCTGTCATTAGTTTACCTAATGCATTATTTTTATTTGTTTTGTGGTTGAGAACTCCATACGCTTCATTCTTACTGTATTACTTTGCATAATATTACAAAATAAATATTACATCAACTACCTTCATACTGCGTTCAAGTGATGAAACAGTAAATTTCACATCTGTATTACTGAATCTATAGCATTGTTATGAAAAAGACTATAATTACTTAATTATTATGTCATATCGTGACAAACTATCAACACCCAATTCACAAAACTGTAAAACCTAAAGTATAATGCTTGTGGTTGTAAAAAGTCTTCTACTGTTTTGGTTTCTCAAACAAATTATAAAACATTTTTCACAATTTTTTGTGTAAAAAGCGGAGTTGTCTTACCATTTTGACACAATGTGCCGACAACTTTTACATATTTTTTCAAAAACGAAGTTTAGAAATTATAAATGGGAGTTGTCTTAACATTTCTGAAAAATGAGACGATAACTTGAAATATTTATTTTTGTGTCGGAACATTGAAATTTTGTAACGTTTTAGAGTTGTAACCCCGAAAGTTTTACAAATTGGCTAAATTACTAATGTTAAATATGAATAAAATACTTTATTACACTAAATATATACAAATTATTGCACAATACAAATAATATATAATTTAATGTTCATGAGTTGTTGCTGATAGATTTTGGCGAGCCGACGGTCATTCACTTGTACACGTATTCTATCTAAAAGCATACATAGATGTCGTTATAACAACTACATTATACTATGGTGAAAAAATACGGCTATTAGTAGTTACTTATTACTAGTGAAGATTAACATACCTTAATTAAATTTCCGATATTGAAATCCTGCTAGCTTCGCTTGAAATGTGATTGTCATCTTCATTGCTTTTCTCACTATCATTGTCGACAACTTCATCTTTTTCCTCAAATTTTTTGTTTTCAGAGTCATCATCCGTCATATTATCATCTTCTTCATCAGTATACGCATCAATGTTATCATCGTCATCATCATCAGCAGCATCATCAGCAGCAACATCATCATCATAACTTTTCATCAGCTCAGCATCATCAAATAGAGAAAGTCTGAAAGCTATTCCTTCTTTTTCACTTGAAGTAGATAGAAGCATCAAAGCTTCTTCAACACTCAGAATCGTGAGAATGTGTTTCTTTGTGTCGCTTTCAGTTGTCATCGTACTTTTATAGTGGATCATACCACATTCATGATTTTTGATCTTCAAAACGTTCTCAGGAGGGACAACAATCTTCCCAGTCATCAAAGATCCGTCATTCATCATGTATCTGTAAGTGACAGTGTGAGTGATACGTAAAGGCGATGTATCTTGTTTTCGTTTTCGCTGCTTCGACTTCAAATTTTTCCAAACTGAAAGTCTAGTGAATGTCAGAAGAGTGTTGACAGGAATATTATCGAAAGTGATAATATCAAAGTATGCTTGCAACTGTTTCAATGATTTTTTTCTCAAGATTTTGGCTATAACTCGTTGTTTTAGCCCTTGATGATGATTATCTCCTACAATACGTAGATCGGGTTGATTTTCTTCTAGCTTTCCCATGTACACTAGGATTTGTGAAGAGCCAGGATCAAGTTCCTGTAGCTCCACCGTAAGTTCTTTGTCAATCAGTGACTTGACTCGAATTCGATGATTGTTTTTTAAAACATATTCATAGTCCAATATACCATAATCTTCAACGTAATTAACATCGAAAACCTCCAATATCGTAGGAATTGGTAAATCCAACAAAGTCACAAAATTTCCGATTTCCAACATTCCTTTCTGCATAGCTCCTGTCATTATTCCACCCATCTCAAGCAATTCAAACTCTCTAAGTTTGTTTACGGTATTATTCTTGCTGTTGCTGAATAAAAAGGAAATTGAAGCTCGAGATAATGTCACTGTAGGTTTTTTGATATCCTCCGTTCGTTTGACTTCACTGTTCTCATGCAGATATGTGTAGTGCGGTGTGGGACTCAAAGGAGAGTCAGCTGAAACTACATGATGTTTCATTGCTATATCAGCATGAGTATTGGTGTTTGAGCGAGAAGATGTATCATTAAAGGTGTTAGGATTGGATCTTCTATCATCAATGTGAATGCCGTTGGTGGTGGAAATGATGGTTGTAGTGGAAATAGCGTTAGTGTTGTTGGTAGCTGTGGTTGGTTCAATATGGAGCTTAGGAAGTGCTTTGGAGTGTGATGTCATCATACCTGCAAAAAGTAAAAGAACTTAGTTTAATGATGTAAATATACTGAAATTATTGTTTTATTAAAAGATTGTTTTTAAAAACTAAGATTCAAAAACCTAGATGTTTCAATTAATTAAAAACAAATAATTATTTTAGTGCTTCTTACCTTGTTGCTCTCCTAATAGCTGTAGTAGATGTTGCTCCTCTGTTCGTCGCTGTAGAACTGGATGCTTTCTGTGTGAAAACGATGGCTCTTATATAGCTAAAGTTGTACTGATTAAAGCCTATGAACCCCATCTCGTGTCAATCTCTATGAATCAGCATCTTTTCACGCGAAGGAAAATGAATGTTTTCGCGGGAATAAATGAATTATTTTCACGCGAATACAAACCAATGCTTTCGCGGGAATAAATAATTTATTTTCACGCGAATAGAAACCAATGCTTTCGCGGGAATAAATGATTTTATTTCCCGCGGATGAAAGTCAATGCTGTCGCGGGAATAAATACTTTATTTTCACGCGAATACAAACCGTTGCTTTCGCGGGAATAAATAATTTATTTTCACGCGAATAGAAACCAATGCTTTTGCGGGAATAAATGGTTTCATTTCCCGCGAATGAAAGTAAATGTTGTCGCGGGAATAAATACTTTATTTTCACGCGAATACAAACCGTTGCTTTCGCGGGAATAAATACTTTATTTTCACGCGAATGGAAACCGTTGCTTTCGCGGGAGTAATTAAATTATTTACTCCCGCGAAAGCAACATTCCATTCGCGTGAAAATAAAACTTGTATTCCCGCGAAAGCAACGGTTTGTATTCGCGTGAAAATAAAGTATTTATTCCCGCGACAACATTGACTTTCATTCGCGGGAAATTAAATAATTTATTCCCGCGAAAGCATTGGTTTCTATTCGCGTGAAAATAAATCAGTTACTCCCGCGAAAGCAATGGTTTCCATTCGCGTGAAAATAAATTATTTATTCCCGCAAAAGCATTGGTTTCTATTCGCGTGAAAATAAACTATTTACTCCCGCGAAAGCAACGGTTTCCATTCGCGTGAAAATAAGTTATTTATTCCCGCGACAACATTGACTTTCATTCGCGGGAAATTAAATCATTTA
The DNA here is from genome assembly GCA_945261195.1 of Cryptosula pallasiana. Classification (NCBI taxonomy): domain Eukaryota; kingdom Metazoa; phylum Bryozoa; class Gymnolaemata; order Cheilostomatida; family Cryptosulidae; genus Cryptosula; species Cryptosula pallasiana. Next base: position 36,795,225 of record OX183132.1, on the reverse strand, counting down.
TTCCCGCGAAAGCATTGGTTTCTATTCGCGTGAAAATAAATTATTTATTCCCGCGAAAGCAATGGTTTGTATTCGCGTGAAAATAATTCATTTATTCCCGCGAAAACATTGACTTTCCTTCGCGTGAAAAGATGCTGATTCATAGAGATTGACACGAGATGAGGTTCATAGGGTTTAATCAGTACAACTTTAGCTATATAAGAGCCATCGTTTTCACACAGAAAGCATCCAGTTCGACAACAGCTAACTGAGAAGCAACATCTACTATAGCTATTAGGAGAGCATCAAGGTAAAAACTTAATAAATTACAGTTTTTACTCATGCATTATTTATTATACTAAAACAACTGAAAAAAATTAATTATCTGTATTTTTTTAGATTCAACCACAAAAAATGGAAATAGTTAACAACACAGAATCAGAAACTCAGCCTAAACCTTTGACTCGAGAGGACTTGATACTTCTACAAAACCTATGCAATAAAAAAATTGAAGAGAGAGTGCGAATTATCTCAACCAATTGTAAATTCATCCAGAAAGACTTGATAAAACAGCTAAATAATTTTCGAACTGAATCTTTTCTAACATTAAAGCTCTTAGGGAATGAAGTTACATCAGACATTCAGAGATTACATTATGTATTACAACAACGACAATATCAACTAGAACAGGTAAGCACACCAATTTCTATCGAGTGTACTCGTAAAGATCTTGCTCTAAAAAAAAGAAACATGCAACAACAGTCCGCTCAAAGACAAGCTAGAAGGGTAAGGACTCAACAACGTAAGGCACGACAAGCTACAAAAACATCTGATTAACAGTCAATTTTTGATGATAAGGTAATAATTAATAAAAAAAACACTATTAAGTAAAAGTTTGTAGTTGTTTTAAATTTTCTGTTTAACCATTCTATACTAATACATAACTTTCATTTTTGTTTAATTATCCTATGCTAATACATAACTTTTTATTTTAGTTCATTATGGAATCAAAAGTACATAGAACAGAAGTCTTCCTTCCTAAGATATAACATCAGAACATCAAGTACATCAATGATGACATTGTAAAAAAGATTATGTATTAATTATCATTACAAGTTGTAGTGCTTTGTATTACTTAGTATTTACTAACTCTAGGTATATTATACAAGGATATTTTCCTACTTATTATGTAATAAATGTATATAATCATATATTGGTTTAATGTAGTTATATCTCCTTGTTCTTCTCTCCTCTCTCTCCAAATATCATATGAGTTCGAGTTATGTAAAACAATTATCAAAACTTTAATGCCATACATTCAAAATCTAGCTGCCATATGAGTTCAAATTAAGTAAAATAATAATCAAAACTCAAATGCCACTTAAATGCCACTCAAATGCCACTCAAGTACCCCTCAAATGAAATACAATATAAACTCGGCGAATCCATCCAACGCCGTAACTCATTGCATAACCCCCAAGGTCTAATCCACAAAAAAACACTTGGTAGGGAGATCTGCTCATATATTACTACTGCTAAGCTATCAAAGAATTTGTTGCAAGATGTACTAACTGATAAAGACTCAATAAGATCAACAAAAGATAACTACAGTAGATTCAAAAGTCTGCTCACCACTCAAGGAATCACAACTGTCAGGAGATCCTCATGAAAAACTTATTTTAGCTACCTAGTTGTTAATTCAAACATCTTAGCAACAACTTATTAGCTCAAACACGACTTTGTTATACTATTTTTTTTGGTTAATGTCATTGTTGAAAAGTCTATGTTTATTGCTAATGCTTGCTAATACATTACTGCTTAAAGGAATAAGCAACTTCTAAAATGACTTCGGGTAAGTCGACTGTTTGTGATATAAAAGAACTACTGATCCGGAAAATATATTGCTTAAGGCAGCAGTTAACTGTAGATCTCAGTCCTTAAGCTACCGATATCCGGTTTGCCTGTACGGGTCCATGACAATTATTTGGGCAACGGATGTGCGTTACGCATGCGTTCGAATAAGTGTATTGAAACTTAGTCTACATTGAGAACGTGGGTGGTTCGCAATTCCCCTATTACCGCTTGAGGTTTTTGGGTTATTAATGGCCTAGTGAAGGTCACTATAGTACTGTTGGTTTGACGAAAACGGCTGGTTCTTCTAACAACATAAACCGCCTCGAAATCATCATCATCATGGTTATGTGTTTTGTTGCTGGTTGTAATAATAGTCAAAACCGCACTGCTCCAAACAAATTATACCTGTAGAATACCGCGACTCAATGCAGGATTGTTTTTTGATGTGGCCAGAAGAAGAGCAGACATTGGTGGGTGGTGTTGTATGATGTTGTTGTATCGTCGTGTACACTGTAGTATGTAGTAGCAGTAGTGGTATTATTATTATTATTATTATAGTAATACTACTACATACACGACTACATATACTAAGTATAATAATAATAATTATATTATTATTATTATATGTGTTATGTATGAATGATGATGACGATCCATCCATTGGATTATTATTATTTATTATTATCAATTATTACGATTTATTTATGTTGTCCTATTATTATTATTATTATTATAATTATTTATTTTCTAATAATACTAATACCTATGTTATTCTCTATTATTTATTATTATCATGGATATATATATATATATATATATATATATATATATATATATATATATATATATATATATATATATATATATATATATATATATATATATATATATATATATAATATTATATTTATTTTTATTATTATTTTTAATTGTTATATATTCAATAATAATTAAGTAATAATTAATAATAATAAATTATTAAATAGTGTTATTATACATTATTATTGCTACTGTAACTATTATTATTGTATTATTAAATAATTAACACAACAGTTTAGTAAACAAATGACGACAACTTGAAAAAAAATGTTACTACAACAAGTTCAACAACGATGGTACACTATAAATAAAAAACAAAAACAGCACAGCAGCATCATTGCTAAAATAATCCACTAATAAATTAAAATGAAAAAAATCATACTAATAATTTGATGGTGGTTCTTGTTCTAAAACAAAATAAAATTTTTTAATAACAAACAATAACCAACTAATAATAATTTGTTATTATTATTTATTCATCTATTCTTCTCCAATAATACTACCTACTGCTAACACTTTTTTATTACTATTTCATTACTGTTATTTTTTCTGTATTATTATATTTTATTACCATGACGATTAGAACTTGTTAATTTAATATTCATACATGGTACTTGCTACATCATCTCCCTCCATGACTAAGACTATATATAATATTTTAACCATAATAACAGTAGCGATATTAGTAGTTGTTGGTGATCGTCAAATAATAACCAATGATGATAATGTACACATTGTTATATTCTGTTACCGTTATTATATATGTACGTGTTTGTAATACATTATTATATTATTCATAATAAATGATGATAACGATTATTTTACTGCTTTTCATTATAAACCTTATTTATTTATTTATTACTTACTGTTGTTGCATTGGTACATCTTTGAACAAAGTTTAACAATAATTACCAGTGGTGATTTATTATCACCTGGACAAGCTTGGTCGTAGCGTTTATATAACAGAACACTGTGTCTTATTACTACTCTGGTTTGTTCCACAATTGGTATTTTTTTGCATGACCTATGTCTTATTACTACTCTGGTTTGTTCCACAATTGGTATTTTGTTGCATGACCTATGTCTTATTACTACTCTGGTTTGTTCCACAATTGGTATTTTGTTGCATGATCTATAACTTGCTACTCTGGTTTGTTCCACAATTGGTATTTTGTTGCATGACCTATGACTTATTACTACCCTGGTTTGTATGGTGGCTCAGAACGTTTTGATTTTTGCGTTTTAAAACGTCTAAACGCTTTCCAAACCGTTTGAACGAATTTGAAATAAACTGAACTTTTGCGAAAACTTCTGAACGCTTTGTGAAATCGTTCGTGAGCTTTGAAAATACGAGCAGATTTGCTGGTCCGCTCTATTGATCACAGATCTACAGTCCGTTTATGATGGATAATGTTTCTCCTAAACACTGAACAGTTGAATTTTCTTTAAATAAATGAATAATGTATTTTATTTATTAAATATTATTTGCTATAAATTATTTTAAATAATAAATACAACCTAACTGTAAATGTAAAAATTCATTTTAGAGATTATACTCAACAAAATTTTTATACAGTTAGTTAACTTGCTCTATGTCTTTTGATCGACGTCTATGTTGATGAAGTTATATAGAGGCTATAAATAAAATGATGACGATCGCTTTTGGTTCGAAAGCCATGTGCCTTGCAAACTTTTCCAACCATTTCAAAATAGTTTAGCCTCTTTTAAAACAGTTCAGACTATTTCAAAATAATTCATACGGTTTGTAAATGGTTCATACTCTTTCTAAAGCGTCCATACGGCTTGTAATTTTCTAAATCATCTGGATCATTTGTAAACCGTCTGAATTATTTGCAAGACAACTATAAGGTTTGCAGATTTTACAATTGCTGTACAGGAAATACAGTTTTATAGCATTAATCCCGCAACTGCTGAGGTAGACAATTTATTATAACCAACAAGCCCGTTTTTAAACATAGTTTCTTGGGCTATTTTACTGCAATTACCCAATTATTTTCAATGTAAAATACGCTTTGCAAACTGTCTGGACTATTTCAAATCCGTTCATACGCTTTGAAAACGAAACCGTCTAACGTTATGAGCCACCATAGGTTTGTTCCACAATTGGTATTTTGTTGCATGACCTATGACTTATTACTACTCTGGTTTGTTCCACAATTGGTGTTTTGTTGCATGACCTATGATTTTTGCATGCCACACTATGTCACCTTTACTGCACTATTCTTCTATGCTAATTCCAGCTCTGTCAACCGTCACATAAGGTAAGGTGGAAAGTCGCCATATAGTATGGTAGATATGGTGATCAATTAAAGCTCATACGATATTTCATTGTCTTCACATAATGAGGTGGAAAAAAACTTTTGATGCTTATTCTTAAATAGTTTTGTGGTCACTTACTACTTCTTGTGCTGATTTTACATATAGTTTCCAAAATCCTTTCTGTGCATTTCATGCTACTTGTAACTGCTCGTTTTACTGCCATTCATCAAGTATTGACTCAGTGATAATAATGATGAATAACGATATTTGTATTGTATTATCATCAATTATTATTAAAAGTGAATGAGTGTTAGTGTTTTTTCACATGCAGTCTTGTATGTTGTTTTTTTCATAATTCTGTGCTGAAACTCAGTAACCTTGCGCTGGTGCAATTCCAGCAGAAGGCCCTCATATTTGTGTGTAAGCCTTCTATTAGTGCATGGTTACCTCCTTCTATTAGTGCATGGTTACCTCCTTCTATTAGTGCATAGCTACCTCCTTCTATTAGTGCATAGCTACCTCCTTCTATTAGTGCATAGCTACCTCCTTCTATTAGTGCATAGCTACCTCCTTCTATTAGTGCATGGTTACCTGTTCTATCTCTTCAAAACTTTCTTATACTAATGTCATAGAATATATCTCCGTATGTTATACAGTATAGGCTGTGCTTTGCATGCTAGTGAGAGTTGGCCCAAGCAAGCAGCTGTCTTCTCAATCCATCGATAAATCAATAATATTACATATGGCTTCCAAGCTCATTTTAAAAAAAAGACAATGCTTGTATCACCTACATGTAGGTGCTCTCGGTTCTCTCTTAGTCACCTAATACAGTATATATCGTTGAACAGTCACAAATTTTTTCCAGTCAAGGTCAGCACAGACAATATTTCAAAACAATACAATTATATTAAACAAATATACTTCTAATAATTCTGAAAACAAGTAAAATGTTACAGTCAGATATCTTCAGCTTCGTCTATTTCAATAGTCTCACCGTCATCATTTACATCTACAAAACCAACATACTGTCCAGATGGCTCGGGCCATTTCTCACGTATTTTCTGCACAATACAGGCTGGGATCACTTTTCTGCAATGTCTTCCCAGTTTACCAAACATGAAATTTATGTAGCCATGATATGCATGGTGACGATAGTTTTTGTTAGTCATGTGGTTGAAGTTTAATTTGTCAGCAGTATGCCCAAAAAATCTCCTGTGGGCTAGCCATAGTGCTTGCACACTTAGTTCGTGGAGAATGTGCTGGATTGCTGCGCATTCCAGTAAGCATTTACCCTTTTCGTAATCAGCCAGGTGTGTTTTATTTAATGGTTCTTCTTGGCAGCACTTGCGCTCTCTAGCACTAGGCATCTCAACACATCTGCAACAAAAACACACTGATGAGAGATTGTGGAGCTAATGATTATCAATGGTTATCTGTTTCCATACCATACTAGAAGCATAGTCATTAAAATTGCTCTCAACTGTATCACTAACCCTCATCTCTTGAGGAAACAAGATTGCTTCAAGTCTTTTGGATTTAAAAACTTGAAAAGAAAGTCTACAATTCCTACATAATTTGTCTGCGTCACTAATGAGCAACAGGATAGGATTGTACTAGCTCATCTCACTAACTATGTAACCGTCAATTTTGCACTGCCTCACACATTTTGCACTGCCTCAACAAGTCAACTGAAAGCTTTATGATCTAGCAAGTATATAATGGAGCAATATATAATAGAAAGCTCATGAAGAGAAAAGAAAAATAAACAACAGACAGTCCTACTCCATTTATAGCAGCAAAATTGCGTAAAATTTGATCAAATTGTCAGGTTACCTGCTTTGGTTTGATTTGAATAACTATTAGATGCAAATAAAACTAGGCAATTGACTTTATATTTCTCATGACAACGCCAGTAATAATATGAACACCAGACATGCAATAAAATTTGTCTCTAGAATATCAAATAGATCATATAAAGAAAAAGATTCCACGATATAGATCACGCAAAATGTTTTTAAAAATTAAAACTTTTTATCAACCCGTAATACATTGATTCATATTGAACAAATTTAACTAAGCAAATTATTACCTTTTACATGTACAGTCTTTTGCCTTTTGTGTCGTCTCCTCATTCAAAATAGTAGCAAATGATTCACCAGGAATGTTGATCTCTCTGCGAAGAAATGAATCACCTGGCAGATTTGCAGGCACAACATCCTCCTCATCGCTACTAGATGGTATGTTATAACGGCCTAAAACAATACAACGCGCGAACTTTGTCAATCTTGTAACTAAGTATAACATAGCACACCAAAGATCACAGGCTGACAGAAATGTTGGAATAATCAACTGACTTCTCACTCTAACAGGTGACACTGGAGATGTTTCGCGTTCACTGAATGTCTCATCACTACTCAATGGGCTATCTGCTGCCAGCTCAGCCGAAGGCTGATCAATTTCATGTGGCAGCCGGTTACCACTTCTTGTGGGTGCCCAAGCATACGGCACTGGCTTTTCTCGGTCATCCATAAACTAAAATTTTGTATTCAAGATAAGGAACTGTTGGTACGCAACGTTTTTTTTTAGTTAAAGCTGTCAAAAAATTTTATCACCAACTGAAAAGCATCAAATTATTCACTATATTAAATAATAGTTAGCCGATGCAAATTACAATAACTGCTTCTGCAAGCTATAGCATACAAATTATTCAGTTCAGAGGCGTGCCAAATGCCACGCACTGAAGTTATCATTGTTGACTGAAACAAATTATTGGTAATAACAAAAATATCTTCAAAGACACAATTATTTATAATAAAAAAATTATAATAATAGAAAATCATAATTATAAGATACACTTACTACTAACTATTATTATTTAGTTATCATTTATGGGAAATAAATAATATGTTGGTTATTAATGATAATATAATATTAATATTATTAATAATTATTATAACAAACAATATTATTTCCCATCATAAGATAATCAGAAACAAGAATGATTATTATTATTATCACAATTGTTATTATTACTATTATTCAGAATTAATAATAAGAATATATTATTATTATATTTTTTTATTATTATAAACTAAACTATTATATTATTATTATAATTAATATTATAAATAATAATAACAATAGTTATGCTTAGCATAATGATAATGCTGTGATAATAATAATAATTATAATTATAATAATAATTATTATTGATTGATTATTAATTAATATTATTATTTAATTCATTATTATTATTTTTATATTCATAATAATAATATTAACACCAACAAAAAACAACAACAACAAATAATAACTATGATAGTAGTAGTGGTAGTGATTAAATTAATAATAAATAATAATATCATCATAAGATAGATAATATATATTATTATTATTATATTATTATCTTATAATAATAATAATAATAATATTAATTAATTTATTATTATCATTTCTCATCATTCATAACAACTAAGAAGAAACAAAATATATTGCAGCTGTTGGCAGTAAACATGAGAAAAACAATTGCACATTTTTGACATGAAAAAATTACCTGAAATGTAGAAGACTTGTCGATATAACACAAATCCAATGTATTTTTTTGTCAATTTCACAGCCAATGCTGCATCTTGTTGCCCAAACTATAAAAATGGTTATCGTTTCCGGGAACTCGCGATAATTACAAAAGTGAGGACAACTCCGAGTCATAACACAGCTTCGCCGCCGACTTTTGTCATTTTCTGTATCATTTTCAATTAATAATTTGTCTATCAAAGACTTTATTCATCGTCCTGAAAAACTACTTAAAAGAAAGAAGAGGCTTCTAATTTATCAATGGTTAAAAAAAAATTCAAAAAACTTGAAAATTAAACTCAAGAGAGTTGCTACAAAAGTGGCTTTCGAAAGTTGCCTTTCCCTTTAATCCTTTATCCAACACCTACAATAATTCTTAGTAATAGTAGTGTAATGAGACTGAGTAATAATCTACACACACCTTGTTCACTCTGTATGCCGTAGTACATGTTATTCCTTTAGTTATCTGCAATTACTTCAATTGGATCTGATCCAGATGTTTGATAGTCTTTACTGCTGCTGCGTTTTGTCTCAAACAAGAGTCCAAAGTAGGCATCGTGTCTACAGAATACAAAAATTGCCATCTTAACTATCCAATCTAAAAAGACAAAAAATATGAAATATTTTAAAAAATGTGAGCTCTTTATTATTATTTAATCATAATACAAAGAAGATAACATTTTTATCAATATCCAAAGACAGGGTTTGTAACACAAACGGATTTGGTTGTAGGAGGCTTAGGTGAGTTTTTCAACTAGTGGTAAGTAAATATTTATTATTATTTTATTATTTAGATCACAAGACGAACAAAATTCAATAAAGTAACAATGAAAACCAAATGAAATCACAATAATATTAACAATAATAAGAATAATAATAATAATCATCATCAATAAAAATTATTTTTCATATTAAATACAATGAATAATAACTGTTTTATGCTGATAATGAAGTAAAACAATACAATAATGAAAATTGTAATCGTTTTTTGGCTGTAAAGTTCAAAATCAACCTGTCGTTCAAGATGTCATTTAAGGCTAACCTATTTTTTCTCTCGGACCTACGACAATTCTGTCAATCAATGCCAAAAGACTGCGATCTTGAGCGGAAACAGGATAGGTTCTATGAGCATGAAATTATTTAGGAGAGATACCTCTATGGTCAGACCATATCGTAATAGGAGGATAACTCCAGAGTGCAACTAGTTGAGTTTTTCAACCAGTGTTGAATAATTATTTATTATTTCCCACCTTAATACAGAAAATCTCCTAGTAGTTGTAGTAGATGTTGATCCTTCAGTCACTGTTGTTGAAGTAGATGCTTTCTGTGGAAAAGCGGTGCTTCTTATATAGCTAGGTTGTACTAGGTTGTACTAGGTACTAGGTACCGATTGACACGAGTTGATTCCAATGAAAAGCCTTTATGATATATAAGCAGGTCTTTACGCAGAAAACTCACGCGAAAACTAAAAAAATAAAAAACATTCTTCGCGGGAGTTTTCCGTCTTATATGTTATAAAGGCTTTACGCAAAAACTCACGCGAAAACCGAAACTAAAAACAAAATTCTTCGCGGGAGTTTTCCTTCTTATAAGTCATAAAGGTTTTACACGGAAAACTCACCCGAAAAGTGAAACAGTCAAAAAATTCTCTTCGCGGGAGTTTTCCTTCTATATACTATAAAAGCTTTACACGTAAAACTCACGCGAAAACGGAAAATAGAAAACAATTCTTTCGCGGGAGTTTTCCTTCTTTTATGTTATGAAGGCTTTATGCAGAAAGTTCACGCATTTTTTTTTACCGTAAGTTTTCCGCGTAAGGCCTTTATAGTACATAGAAGGAAAACTCCCGCGAAGAAGATTTTTTATTCTTTTTGTTTTCGCGTGAGTTTTTGCATCAAGCTGTTATAACACATAAGAAGGAAAACTCCCGCGAAGAAGTTTTTATTGAGTTTCGGTTTTCGCGTGAGTTTTTTGCGTACAGCCTTTATAACATATAAGACGGAAAACTCCCGCGAAGAATGTTTTTTATTTTTTTAGTTTTCGCGTGAATTTTCCTGCTTATATATTATAAAGGCTTTTCATTGAAATCAACTCGTGTCAATCGGTACCTAGTACCTAGTACAACCTAACTATATAAGAAGCACCGTTTTTACACAGAAAGCATCCACTTCAACAACAGTGACTGAAGGATCAACATCTACTACAACTACTAGGAGACTTTCTGTATTAAGGTAAGAAATAATAAATAATTATTTAACACTAGTTGAAGAACTCAACTAGTTGCACTATGGAGTTATCCTCCTATTACGATATGGAGTCGTTCTCTTGACCATAGAAGTATCTCTCCTGGATAATTTTATGCTCATAGAACCTACCCTGTTTTCTCTCAAGATCGCAGTATTTTAACATTGATAGACAGAATTGCCGTATGTCCGAGAGAAAAAATAGGTTAGCTTATTGAATGATGCCTTGAACTACAGGTCGATTTTGAACTTTACAACCAAAAAATGATTAAAACTTTCAATATTGTATTATTTTACTTCATTATCAACATAAAACAGCTATCATTCATTGTAAAAATAAATAATTAGAGTCTTTTACTAGCGTTAAATAATTATTTATTATTTTTTACCTTAACTCTACTTATAGTCCTTAGATCTAAATAATAAAATAATAATAAAAAGCTAGTTCCAAAGAACTAGATGATTTAATTGACTATAGACAAATAATTATTTTAGCACTTCTTACCTCGATGCTGGTTGCTTACATGGTGTTTCATTGCTATAGCAGCAGGAGTGTTGATGTTTGAGCAGGAAGATGTATCATTAAACGTGTTAGGATTGGGTCTTCTATCATCAATGTGAATGCCGTTGGTGGTGGAATTGGTGGTTGTAGTGGAGATAGTGTCGATGTTGTTGGTAGTTGTAGTTGGTTCAATATGGAGCTTAAGAAGTGCTTTGGAGTGTGACGTCATCATACCTGCAAAAAAGTAAAAGAACTTAGTTTTTTAATGATGTGAATATACTGAAATTATTATGGTGTTAAATAATTATTTACTATTTATTTTAAAAATAAATACTTAGAGCTTTCTACTAGTGTTAAATAATTATTGATTATTTTTTACCTTATCACCACTTAGAGCCAGATGATTTAATTAACTAAAGACAAATAATTAGTTTAGCATTTCTTACCTTGATGCTGGATGGTCTCCTAGTAGCTGTAGTAAATGATGCTTCTCCGCTTGCTGTTGAAGAACTGGATGCTTTCTGTGTGAAAACAGTTGCTCTTAAATAGCTAAAGTTGCACTGATTAAACCCTATGAGTCAGCATTTTTCCCAATGCTTTCGCGGGAATAAAAACTGTTTATTCCCGCAAAAGCAACGGTTTTCATTCGCGGGAATAAATACTTTATTTTCACGCGAATGGAAACCATTGCTTTCGCGGGAATAAAAATTTTATTTTCACGCGAATGGAAACTGTTGCTTTCGCGGGAATAAATAGTTTATTTTCACGCAAATAGAAACTGTTGCTTTCGCGGGAAAAAATAAATTATTTTCACGCGAATGGAAACTGTTGCTTTCGCGGGAATAAATAATTTATTTTCACGCGAATAGAAACTGTTGCTTTCGCGGGAGTAAATAGTTTATTTTCACGCGAATAGAAACTGTTGCTTTCACGGGAATAAATAATTTATTTTCACGCGAATAGAAACTGTTGCTTTCGCGGGAATAAATAGTTTATTTTCACGCGAATAGAAACCGCTGCTTTCGCGGGAATAAATAATTTATTTTCACGCGAATAGAAACTGTTGCTTTCGCGGGAATGAATAGTTTATTTTCACGCGAATAGAAACCGTTGCTTTCGCGGGAATAAATAATTTATTTTCACGCGAATGGAAACTGTTGCTTTCGCGGGAATAAATAGTTTATTTTCACGCGAATAGAAACTGTTGCTTTCGCGGGAAAAAATAAATTATTTTCACGCGAATGGAAACCGTTGCTTTCGCGGGAATAAATAATTTATTTTCACGCGAATAGAAACCGTTGCTTTCGCGGGAATAAATTATTTATTTTCACGCGAATGGAAACCCTTGCTTTCGCGGGAATAAACAGTTTTTATTCCCGCGAAAGCATTGGAAAAAATGCTGATTCATAAGGTTTAATCAGTGCGACTTTAGCTATTTAAGAGCCACTGTTTTCACACAGAAAGCATCCAGTTCTTCAATAGCAAGCGGAGAAGCATCATCTACTACACAAGATCTACCACCTACTTAGATGATACCAAACCAATGAAGACTCAAACTACATGAATTTTGAAGACAGCATACTTCTCCAACACAGCAAAAATTCATTTCAAGATCTACCACCTACTTAAATGATACCAAACCAATGAAGACTCAAACTACATGAATTTTGAAGACAGCATACTTCTCCAACACAGCAAGAATTCCTTTCAAGATTTATGACTTAATTAGATGATACCAAATCAATGAAGACTCAAACTACATCGATTTTGAAGACAGCGCACTTCTCCAACACAGCAAGAATTCATTTCAAGATCTACCACCTACTTAGATGATACCAAACCAATGAAGACTCAAACTACATGAATTTTGAAGACAGCATACTTCTCCAACACAGCAAGAATTCCTTTCAAGATCTACGACTTACTTAGATGATACCAAATCAATTAAGACTCAAACTACATGGATTTGAAGACAGCATACTTTTCCAACACAGAAAAAATTCCTTTCAAGATCTACCACCTACTTAGATGATACCAAACCAATGAAGACTCAAACTACATGAATTTTGAAGACAGCATACTTCTCCAACACAGCAAAAATTCATTTCAAGATCTACCACCTACTTAAATGATACCAAACCAATGAAGACTCAAAATACATGAATTTTGAAGACAGTCTACTTCTCCAACACAGCAAGAATTCCTTTCAAGATCTACGACTTACTTAGATGATACCAAATCAATGAAGACTCAAACTACATGGATTCTGAAGACAGCACACTTCTCCAACACAGCAAGAATTTCTTTCAAGATCTATCACCTACTTAGATGATACCAAACCAATGAAGACTCTAAAAATTACTTATATTATATTTCGATGATGCTGAAAAAAACTGTCCAGAACAAGAGTTCAAAAAGCTAATCTATAACTCAAGGCAATCATATCACTATAGGTGAGTTTTACTAATTTTTACCATAAATTAAACAAAATGCTGAATATATACGTTTTCTAGGTGAAAAAAGGACTTTTTTGATGTAATTAGTGTATTTTTTACAACAAAATGCTGAATATATACATTTTCATGGTAAAGAATAGGATTTTTTGGGTGTAATTAGCGTAGTTTTTACAACAAAATGTTGAACATATACATTTCTTCAGGTAAAAAAAAACACTTTTTTGGTGTAATTAGTGTATTTTTTTACAACATATTTATAAAGCAAGTATTTTTTGTTTTGTTTTAGATAGATGAAAGAGAATCAAAAGCACTTGGTGAAAATAATGCTCAAGAAAGAACAAGTTGAACAATGTAACTTGGTGAGTTATTTCCCTTTTCTAATAATGTAAACTATCCAATGTAACTAGAACTATAATTCAAATTCATGTAATTATTTTACATTTTTGCTTAATCATTTTATACTAATACATAATTTTTTTATTTTAGTTCATTACGAAATTAAAAGCACATAGAACAGAAGTCTTCCTTCCTAAGATGTAACATCACTACATCAAAGACATCATTGTAAAGGAACAAACTATGCATTAACTGTTATTACTTTGTATTTATTACAAGTTGTAGTGCTTTGTATTACGTAGTATTTACTGACTCTAGCTTTATTATGTGGGGAGATTTTCCTTACTTATTATGTAATAAATGTATATAATCATATAATGATTCATTTTTAATCAATGTATTTATTCAATTTAGATATATCTCCTCTCTTCTCTCTCTATGTAGATATAAATTTACCCATAAATATGTACATAATTGACCATATATACATTAATTGCTAGAAAACTAAAATATCTCTCTCCTCTCTCTCTCTTTCTCTCTCTCAAGATACCATATGTATGTATGTATGAATGCATTGATTGTCATTACAAGTTGTATTGCTTTGTATAACTTAGTATTTACTGACTCTAGCTATATTATATAGGAAGATTTTCCCTACTTATTATGTAATCAGGTATATAATCATATAATTTTCATTTTTGATCAATATATTTATTCAATGTAGATATATCTCCTCTGTCTATGTAGATGTAAATATATCCATAAATACGTCCATAATTAACCATATATACATGAATGTATAGAAAACTAAAAAATCTCTCTCTCCTCTCTCTCTCCCTCTCTCCTCCCTCTCTCTCCTCTATCTCTTTCTTTCTCTCAAGTATGTATATAATTATGTAAAAAAATTATCAAAACTTGAATGCCATACATTCAAAATCTATATGTCATATAAGTTCAAATCAAGTAAAAAAATAATCAAAACTCAAATACCACTTAAATGCCACTCAAATGCCACTCAAATGCCCCTCAAATGAAATACAATATAAACTCCATATGACATATAAGTTCAAATTAAGTAAAAAAATAATCAAAACTCAAATGCCACTTAAATGCCACTCAAATGCCCCTCAAATGCCCCTCAAATGAAAAACAATATTAACTCGGCGAATCCATCCAACGCCGTAACCCATTGCTTTCACCCCTAGGTGTAATCCACAAAAAAGCACTTGGTAGGGAGATCTGCTCATATATTATTACTCTTATATAGATGAATTTTGATAAAATTTTAAAAAGTTGAACTTTTTTGAATAAAGCGGGTGACCGATGAGCTTATTTATTGTTGGAAGCGATTGAAAGTCAAAGAGTTTTAAATCACTTTTATCAGTAATAAAAAAACGGTAAGCTAACTAATAATAATTTCTTTTTTCTAAAGCGCAATGAATTATGTTTTAAGTGTACGTTTTTCACACAATTTTAAAACTCAAGTACATAAACAAAAAAGAATCTAGGTATGGTATGTATATGGATATGGACATGTTCATTTATGTCTATGTCCATATTCGTGTACATGGATATGGGTATGGACATGAACATGAATATAAACATAAATGGAAATTGATGTGAAGATGTACATGGACGTAAATGGACATGAATATGGGCATGAACATGGACATGAATATGTACAAACTTACTTATCAATAACAATATAATAATACAACACTTTATTTTATTACAATGCTCAATCCCCCCAATCTAAATCATCATACAAACCCTAATATAAACAACCCCTGCACAATAAATACTTAGTTAATCATAAAATTACGAACAATATTAGGACCAATAAACTGGTTCGCGACCAAAAGTACCTTTCAGGTTCTCATGGTAACTGGTGCCAACAAAAAGGCACTTGGAACCAGGAGAAATTTCTTGTCCTTAGACACTATGACAGAAATCTGCTCCTACATTACTACTTCTCTACTAGACGAGGGTTGCCCTTTGTATGGTTTCCTATTTCCTCTTGCCTTTGCTTCCTCTGCAGTTTCCTAATGAAAGTATCTCCGGTGGGACTCAATAATTGTCACAACTACTTACAAAATTTACTTTAAGATTACTATTGAATTCTTCTGTAGACATACAATTATACATTACCTCAGTCTAACAGCTGTGTGCACTTGTACAATTCACTTGAATATTGCTTACCTAGAGCTGGTAACGTCAATGTTGAAAGGGAATGTGTGCATTCCGGGAAAAAGTTTCCTGGGTGTTGTTTCTGTTGAATAAGCAAATGCACAATTGTATATATGAGTACTAGGTCTACTAGTCTGTTATTCCATACTGAGTGATGTGAGGGGTAGGAATGCTGTTAACATACCTCCTGCTTGAATTAATTCACACATTTCTCTGCAAAGTGCATCCTGTGACTTGAAAATAACGTCGTTTTCGTCCCAACAGCAAAATGAAATGCCAACAAATTTCAGCTTCAAGTGGTTCACTTCGATAGCTAGAAAGTACTTGGATTGATAAACATAAATAATGAAGTGAGGATAGTTGCAATAAGCTCTTTTCGGTTCATAGACGTATGAAATGAGTAATTTTGGAAAGCGATAATAATGTTACTGGTGCAATCAAATGTAGGGTTGCAGTTGAAAGTTAAAAAAGTTACATTTCATGTTTTGAGTTGTTATAGCCTGCTCAAAGTTATTAACAAAGCATGAAATTATAGTCCTCGATGATGAAAACGTTAAAAGATTATTACTATCCTTAACCTGCCAAATACTTCAACACATAAAAGGTTTGAATGTAATTATACATCATAGTTAATGAAGTGCATTGATGTATATGTTGAAGGGTGCATAAATTTGAGAATGAACCTTTATTCAGAGCTAGAATAATCTGTCCAGAAACTCTGAGATTTCCGTCTCCTGATACAGTATAGTGATTTGGGTCTCCATCCAGTCTGATAGAGAACTCCCGTATTTTTAACATGTTCTGTTTCCAAGCTGAAAGCAACTAAAATTGAAAATATATTCATAGATATACCAATAGATGCACGTAGATATATATATACATATATATATATATATGTATATATATATATATATATATATATATATATATATATATATATATATATATATATATATATATATATATATATATATATATATATATATATATATATATATATATATATATATATATATATATATATATATATATATATATATATATATATATATATATATATATATATATATATATATATATATATATATATATATATATATATATATATATATATATATATATATATGTATATGTATATACATATATATATATATATATATGTATATATATATATATATATATATATATATATATATATATATATATATATATATATATATATATATATATATATATATATGTATATGTATATATATATATATATATATATATCCTTTGGTGCAAGTGCTTGTATCATTGCGAGGGTTGTCACCTTTGCTAACCTCTGTACTGCGCTGATGAGGCAACAAATGCTGAAACAGCCGCTGTCTGCAGTTTAAGTATATATATAAAACACTTTGCTTGCATTTGTTACAACAAATGATGCTACAAAGGAGTGGGTATCAGTGAGTAATAAAATTTTTTGCCAAAATATTTTTTCAAAAAAGATCTGCCATGGCTTGCTGATTGCAATCATTTATTGAGTGGCTAAACAGAGAAGAGGAGCATCTAAAACACATAGTATTAAAAAAAAACTGTTTACTTATTTATGATTACTTGCTTATTGCAGACAACTTACAAAAGTTACTTACCAATAATATCAGACGGAACAGCAATGACACTTCATAAAGTTTTGGCCAGTGTGTCAAAAAACGAAACAAATGTAGAGTCAAAAGATGAGATGTCCTGTAGCTAGGCTTTCATAACATCAACTACTCAGTAATTATATACCCCTCAACCAGTCAAGAGTAAAATTGATTTGCGGCAAATCGTTACAAACCACATTTCACTAGAGACGTGTTATTCAGCTAGAAAAGATTGTCATTGTTCATCATCTTTGTGACAACATGTCATGTAGTAATTTAATTCAGGCGTGGAATAATTGTTGAGCCTTGCTTACATTGTGAGTAAGAAAAGGAGATGTTATCATGTTGTACAAGTCTGCAATAAGAGAGATAATTAAAATTTGGTTGCACGGAACACATGAGACCTCTGTATATAAAAATTCAATCCGGAATATTCTTTGACACTGACAAAGTTTAAAAAACAAGACAACTTCATCATGATTCCCATCTTTTTTGTGTCTAAACGAAATCTCAGCAACAAGATTAAAAAATTTTCAAAAGACGACTATGGTACTTTTGTACTTAAAGAGTTACGTCCGTCTTATAGTAAATTGCTCGGTTGGTGTAACCATTATTACTATTATACTACACAAACATGTTATTGACTTTTTGTTTGTAAAATAAACATTAAGAATCTGTACGTCAAAAGTTTGACTGAATCTAGTTGATTATCTATTTTAGGTAATTCTCTCTCTACAAAAGAAACCAGTGTTGGCGTGAGTGTTTGCAAACATTATCTGTCACATAAAAGCACTAGATGCTATACTGTTTGCTCTTTCTTTTGAGTTTCTAAAAAGTTACGTGAAGTCGTCAAAAAGGTGAAGTTTTGGCTCGTATGGTTTGACGTAGAATATTCTGGATAAGCTTTTTTCAAAAGTATCAAACTCTCAAACTGCAAGTGTTTTCAGAATTTTTGATGGCTATTTAGTGAAGATAACACTCTTATCTGACAATCTTAAACAAACTCGTACGCACACACTGGCATGAGCAAAGTATATTACACAACCACAATCTTGAAGAAAAGGTAAATTTTACTGTTTAAAAGTTGTCTTTAATTTTAGAACCAATTAAATATTAAAATTAAGATACCACATCTACGCAGGAAAAACTGTTTTCCTGCTAGTACGCTTAAAGACCTTATGCAATGAGGTTGTATAAGTACTTGTCTATTAGTGATATTCTCTTCTCATCTGCATCCACCCCTTTTTTTATCGACGTCCCCATACACATCCATCTCTGTCTCAAGTACTTGAATAATAATTTACTGGGAGTCTACAAAAACCAAAAACCCAAATTTTGTTGTCCCACCACCGCTCTAGAGGAAAAATTGAGGTTACTCCAAAGAGTTAAAGCTAAACCTTAGAAATTTAGATATAAGAGCAAGTGTTAAAAGTGTTACACACTATCATCAAACTTTTGGTAGTCCAAAAACGATTTATTTATTGACTAAATTTATTGCTGGTCTGATTATTTTTATTGCAATTTTTTTGGCGAACAGAGGTAACGACTATAATTAATAACGCTAGACAAAAGGTTTAAAGCTAAACCTTTTAAACTTAGACAATAAGAACGAATGTTAAGATGCAGTACACTTTCTAATCAATCTTTTAATAGTCCAAAAGTCTGTTCCAGTGATTGCATTGCATGCTAAAAATTCTGCTCAGTGAAGGACAAAATGAACAAAAGTTGAATGTTTGTTGAACTTTTAAAATGATGTATTTTTTTAATCTAAAGAAATGTGTTTGAAACTGACCCAATTAAGGTTTGGATATTTCAATTTCCATTTGGGTTTGATGACATGAGTCAATTTGAAAAAGTTTGAAATAGGAGATTTGAGCGTTGGCTTGACTGCTAGTTAAGGTATCTGATTTCACATTTGAATTTGATAACTTGAGTGTTCAGGTGTTGAGTTTTATCAACACTTGCTTATCATAGCTGGCCAAATCCATGTCCCCTGATCAATGGGGTTTAGCATTACAGTGAAGCAGACAAGAAAACAGGGAATAATCCCCAGTCCCCTGATTTTATTATTACATGCTTGGTTTTGTAAAGATTCACAAGTGGCATTAGGCGCTTTCAGTTTTAAGTGAGTGCAAAGAACTTGGATAATGTTTAATTGATCTCAAAGCTGGGCGCACGTGAATCTGGCGGAACAAGTAGGAGTGAACAAAAATAAATTTATTGAGTTGTCTTCCCTTACAACATTTATATGCCATACAAGCTAAAGAATGAAATGTAATAATAATAAAACCATATTTTCTATGGTAGTTATTATAATTAATAGTTATTTCTACTAAAACAATGTAAACAGATGAACAATAACTTTTGACATCGCTAATGTCTTGATACTGTGACACAGATATTCGATGTTATAAATTATTATAATTAGTATGTCTTTGCATCAACTATCGTTCCTAACATGAGGGCAAATCTTTTTTATTGCTGTATCAAAAAAGAAATTATCAATTGTCATAAAACTGCTCTTTTTAGAAGGAAAATGAATAGATAAAGAAAAGACAACTCCTAATTTTTCAAACCAGCGTTGTTCACTTAAACACTCTGGCGCTAAATTTCTCGAGAAGCCATACCGTGAAGAAATAATATTTTTTCCTCACCGAAACAAGAGGGATTCACCCATTCATCATAATCGTGACTTCCGGTTCACTAAGGCCTGTTCAGATGGTTGCAAAACATGGGATGTATATGACAAAACTGTCAAAGTTTTTGTGTTTTGGCAAGCACAAAATCTGGTTTTGGGAATGCTACATTGAATGTAGCTTTTGGGGTAGAGGGGTTGTTCACCTAATAATGGTCATAATTAGAATCCATAGAGTTTCAAATTCTAATAAGAATATAGTCAAAGCCAACTTTTACGCTGGGTACAATTACGAGAATGCTAAGGCCTCAAGGTTTCCTTTCTAATATTTGTAAATAATGGCCATAATAAAACTAAGTCTTTGAAGCATTTTAAACTTATTTTTGATCTTATTTATTATTATGATGAATATCAATTCATTAAAGAACTTTATTATTGTTGTTTTAGTCATAATACCAATAATATTATTAACTGTTACTTGTTACCATTAAAACTATTAAAAATGTAGTCACAAAGATTAAGCTGAAAAACCTGTTTCAGCGGATAAAAGCATTAGGAAAGATCAAACTTCATTTTTGTTTGTTAATGTTTGATTTTCTTTTTTGATTTTTGGTATAAAAATGCCACTTGACCTGATTGGATGATATATTTTTTAAATAATAATTCATAACCAATTACTCAAAGGCATAATATCTTTTGGCTACTGCCAATCATAGAAGTTCTTAGCTAAGCTATTGCAGCAAGAGGTTTGTAACCGAATATTATTTTACTGCCATTGCACAAAATACTATACTATCTGTAAAAAGAAAAACTGTTGTGGATTAGCACAGACGAAAAACCAAACCCCATTTTTTACCTCTTTACCTCTTAGCTCTTTCTAACTAACTCTGCGAATAAAAAATTACATGAGTGAGAGTTGTCCCCTCTATATCTCTTTGATATTTGGAGTTGCTACCCTTAATTGTGATACTCAGTTCTTCCTTCTATTGCCCTGATCTTTAGTAACTTGTCTTTATCTTGTCTTACCCATTCTTCTACCTTCTTATGCCCCAAGCGCCGATCAGTTGCTGTTTAACTTGGACTCGGACCCAGGAATGAAAAATGTCCACATGCAGTTAATTTTCTCTTCATAAGGCTTTAACCACACTTTTTTAAACCACCAGCACCACCAAACATCTCATCAACCCCATCTCTCTTTCTCCTCTGTGAACTTTTTTCCACATTACCTCCGGTCAAGCAGAAGTCAATAAAAGTTTGAAGTTTTTTTGTTTAAAGCCAAAAGTGGAGAGTTGTCCCCAGTTGAATTGGCTTGAATAAAATAGATTAATCTTCAAGCAGCACAAGTTAACAAAACACTTGATTGGGTAGATGCAGTTAGTCACACCATTGCAAGGATATTTATTTTTTTTAGAGCACTTGCTGACTTATTATAAGGTCATGTCAAGTTCTGCTGGAAACTAATTGAATTACCACATTTACATATTTTTTGATAAATAACTCAACAGGAGATGTACTCATAAGTTGTTGTTACTTTCACTTTACTTCAGCTGAGAATTAAGTAAACGCATTTACCAATAACAGCACTGATTTAATTTTGGCTTTCATGACTGGTTACTGGGAAGTTGTTTGTTTATTTACAAGGCTGGGCCAGAGCTACTATATTGAGGTGCGTGCTACAGGATACAGGACAACTTTTGTAACGGTTAAAGGGCTTTACAACTGTTTGTATGAGCTGAGTAGTTGGCTTGCTTCTGTCTTTAAGGTAAAGATAGGCTGAAACCTATGCAAGGTTTATAACTGCTGCCGGTAAAATACACCCACAATCATTAAATTACCAAATCCAAAAACTTTCACTTTCTGGTTTATCCAAAACTGAGAGTCCAAAGAAAGATAAAACTTTTATGAAACCGAAGTAACACCCACTCAGTAACGGTTGTTTGTGACACTGGAGCAATTATAGTCAGTAGTAAGGTAGGAGTAGATCTCCTGCAGGTAAACGTGAAACATAGGATTGTGAAGAATGTGAAAATGAATGTGTACATTTGATAAATGAGAATGTATAACATTGTAAGGTGATCTTACGGTAAGAAATGGGAAAATGTGAAAGATAAGAGAATGATGAGAAATTTAAAAATATTTGAAATGCTTACCAGTTTGTTTTGAGTCAGTTTGTTTGGTTACTTGTTAAACAAATATTACTAGATTTGTGAAAGAGATGAAATGTGAAAATATATGAGAGTTTATTTTGTTATATACTGTTTTTACAGCCTCTGTGACAGTTGCATTTGTTTAGTCAATATTGTGTGTGTGTTGGGAACTTAACGTTGATTTTAGATCGTTGTTTATTCTCTTCGTTACATCGGTTTGAATTGTGAATTGTATCCCAGTTAGTATTTTTGTTCGAATATTGGTTTGCACCCAAGACGTGGTAATGGAGAGCCTTTTTGATGAGTGCTGATCGATTATAAAAGCACATTTTGGCGATAAATCATTTGATGCCACCTAAAACATTTATAGTGGATGAGTATAGCTTTATTAGATAGTAAATTACGATATATGCTTCGACAATAACTGAAAATTTTAATTACGAAAATAAAATACTTAAATTATGCTATACAAACCATGTTAAATTAACCAGTGGGAGAGCTTATAAAGTTTGTATGAAAGAGAAAAATGTTATTGGTAATTACACTGATTTGACCTACTGACAGAAATATGAACATTTTTTAGGCATCAGTCAATAGAACTTGGATTTGAATGTTTTAAACAAGCAATATCATATCATTGTATCAAATAGGCAACTCGTTTGAGATCATCCGTATTGTTAATCAGGAACTATGGTTTATATATTGTTAAAAACAATTACAGTTTGCTTATCCATAGTTATGCTTTATATCGTTGAAAACAATCGCAAACGGCTCTAACAATGATCATCAAAAAAAACTGTTATCTAGCGTACTTGACAACATTTCAAAACTGGCGCCATTTATTTTTGTCTTCGGTCAATCTTATTTTCAACATTTTCAAAAGAAATGTAACTCCCAATTTAAATTCATTTTACATGAGCATCCTTTCAGTCGCAGATGTCTTTAGATTTTTTAAGTAGCTTTTTCTTTATAAAGGGAGCACAATTTTGTATTTGATCAGGAAGGGTGAAAAAACTTTTTGATTTCTCTTATTGTTTGTATACAAACTCTACTTAATTACAATCGATAGGTTTGTAAATACGTTTTAGAACTTTAGATATAAAAATAGTTGTTGCAAAACAACTATTTATAGGAATGTTGATAACCTTATCAGTGCAACTTAATCATTACGTGTTAAAAATATTCAACAAGTTGCAGTGATAAAAATAGATAGCGAACTTTGAATTCAGCTTATAACTGATGAAACTCCCATAAAAAGTTAATGATATTATTATTACGTTTTCCTGGAGAAATATTTAGATTTATATCTGATACACTGATGAAAAAGCTAGATCATACAACCGAGAGAATAACTTTGTATAAAGTATAGTCAACTAACATTTTAGGATTGACCGCAATAATTCCGATCTATAACGATTCCAATTTTAATTTTTGAGCGAAATATTTTCTAATCTTGATAAAAAAACATTACTCTTGTTTGATTTTAATTTGTTTCAATCTTTTTATGATGATATTTAACTTGTTTATTTATATAAATTATAAGAAAAAAATAGTCTTATTTTAGCGGAAAAGGATAAAATGATGTTTTCAAGACATTATTATATAAAGCTACAACGTAGTATAATGTAGGTAAAACTATGAGTTGACATACTGTAATGGATTTAGACTCGGGGATATTGAAAAATTAAACATGGAAATGAGTCATTTGTTGGGAGATTAGGTCATGGGTATAATGTTATGTGCTATTGATAGCTATTATTGTCAGTTATGAATGAGATTTTTTAAAGAAATTTAAGTTATGTAAAACTACTTTGGATTTGTCAAAACTTTTTATGTCATATATTTTTTTATTTCTACGTTCACATACAAAACTTACTCAATTCTAAATAAAAAATATGTGAGTACGATGTAGTAAGTTAAAATGTGTGAATAATTGTAGCAAAACGAGCAACTATAAAAAACAACAACTCAAAAATATTGTATAGCTTTATTGCAGAAATTAACTTAATTCCTCATAAAATTTACTCCAAACGTTGCACAGACCAAGATGAACAAAATTCTTTTTGTTGCTTTCTGCCATGAATTAATTGGGAACAGTGTTTGTTAACAGTTGTTTTTAAAATAAGCTCACAGTTTCATGTTAGATTTGTGAAACCTTTAAAAAAAACTTAGTGCTTCACGATATGCTTATGCAAACAGCTGTTGAACCATGCCGGAATCGTGCATTAAATGATGACAAACTGCTGGTTATTTAATGACTGTTTTGTGACTTATAATTGAGTCTATTAGCGCTTCATTGGGATTTTATATAAAATAAGCATGGTTTTTCAACTATGACTATCTACAAGTTCTAGCATAACTCAATGTTTGCATGTACAACTCTGCAACTCATTAAAAGCATGACAGTCAACTACAATACACCAAACCTAAAAGTTAAATATATTTATTTTATATTTTATTTAGCAAACTCAAACTTTCTGATATGTACACACACATACCCAAAATTTTGCTGTTTTCGATACAATAGTGAAGAAATTCTTGAAATACCAGATTGTTAGATCATGATGATAATATGTGAGTGACATCGCAAGAACATCTTTCAATGTTTTAATGTGACAATTCAAAGTTTTAAGAAATCAAATTGAGCATGGCTTATTTTGTAATTACTATTTTTCTCGTTGTTTAAGATGTAAGAGAGGTATTTGCTTTTCTTGGGCACAAAGATTGATGAGCAACATTGCTTATTTTGCGTCATTTTTTATATAAAAAGTTTTTTGCAAAATAAAATAAGAATGATTATTATAATTATTTTTTATCTATGTAGTAATACGACAGTAACCGCTAATGGATGAAGTCAGCTGTCGACAATGGAGAGGAAACAGCTATTGATGGCGATAGGTTGAGGGTCATAAGCGCTATGCCTATATGACATAATGGCTCACCAACAGTACATAAAAAGTAGGATTATTTTGCTTGTTATCAAAATCATCAAACATTTTTGTGTAATAATCCTTATCACAATGAATTTGAAACGCTTTGGTGAAATTTACTTGTGTAATAAATTCAGTTCATTAAGTTATAGTATTATTCTATAGAGAAGTAAAAAACAGATAGAAAGAAAGATATGCATTGGCAGTAGATAAGCTCAAGGAACGTATCCTAATCTTATATGTTACCAGAACCACGTATACTAAAAAGTCAAACTAAAGCGTTGTATTTGAAGTTTGATAGTTAATTTCAATTGAAATAAGCCCATAACAAGAGATACAAGGAGAGGAACAATCTAGACAGGTGTTAACCAAAGCTTCTTGAATGATAGTGCTGTGTCCGCTATCCTTGACAACTGACAGGCTAATAGACTCGCTATAGCAAGCTGAACAGTGACAGCTACACACCTAGTGACACAGCTGTACCCCAACAAGCAAGTGAATGTTGTACAAACGTTGTCTGGATGTCGGTGAAGATCCCCTGAACGTTTTGCGCAGAACGTTTACTTCACTACTTTCTGTAGACACCCTTGAACGTTACTTAAACGTTATTCCCAATGTTGTGGACAAACATTCGTACAAGGTTTATGTAATTATAACTCAAAATGTTGTATTAATATTGCCTGGATGTCCATCAACATTCCCTAAACATTGTGCGCAGCACGTTTACTTCACTACTTTCTGTAGACACCCTCGAACGTTATTTAAACGTTTTTCCCAATGTTGTGGACAAACATTTATACAATGTTTATGTAATGATAATTCAAAATGTTGTATTCGTGTTGCCTGGATGTCCATCAACATTCCCTAAACATTGTGCGCAGAACATTTATTTCACAACTTTCTGCAGACACCCTCAAACATTAATCCAATGTTACTCCCAACGTTACCCACAATGCTGAGGCAATGATGTATAATAATGTTGCAACGACGTTGCCTGGATGTCAATTAATGTCCTCTGGACATTGTATGCAAATGTTTATTTCATGACTTTTTGTACACTTCTTTCAATTTTGTTGCAATGTTACACCCATTATCCTCGCAAAACATCATATGAATGTTTTTTGAATGTTTTCACTATTCGTCATCTCAAAATGTCCACAAAACCTTTATTGAACATGTTACGTCAATGTCGTGATAAAATGTTTACAAAACATTTGCTGAAAATGTTACCTTAATGTCGGTATAAAACGTTTACAAAATGTTCATTACACATGTTACACCAATGTCGTTATAAACTGTTTGCAAAACATCCATTAGACATGTCACAACAACGTTGTTATAGATTGTTTACAAAACGTTCATTAAAGAGGTTACACCAATGTCGATATAAAACGTGTACACAATGTTCATTAAAAATATTACACCGATTTCGCTACAAAATTTTTACAAATCATTCATTAGACATGTCACAGCAATGTTGTAATAGACTTTTTACAAAACATTCATTAAAGAAGTTACACCAATGTCGTGATAAAATGCTTAGAAAACATTTGCTGAAAATGTTACATTAATGTAGGTATAAAAAGTTTACACAACGTTCATTAAACATGCTACACCAATATCTTTAAGACATTTATCGAAAAGACTCCTGAAACAGATTTCACCAATTTTGTTTTAAGATAATTAATAGCCATTCACATAAACATGTTGCGCCAATTTAGTCATAAAATCTCTACAATACATCATAGAGCACGTTATTTTTCATGCAAACATAAGAATAATACTCATAAAGCAACCTAAGAGAGAGTTGAACTCAAATGTCGTCAGCTGGGATGAATTCGAAGCAGCACCAATGAAGCAACCAGAGTTTGAACCTGCAATAGACAAATGTACAAAATGAGTAAAATTAAATACAAAACATTTCATTAGTTAACTGTGTCCTTTATGAAATCTTGTATTGAGCTTCAGGAGCGTTAACACAAAGAAAAAACTCATCATTGGCTTGCAAAGTTAATTCATCATCAAAAGTGGAGATGTTGGCTACTTTTATAGTTAGAAACAAAAAAATTTAAACATTTTGTGTGAGTGAATAATACACATGTTCGAATATACTTGAAGCCATTTACAAAACCAGCGCTGAAAGTCATCCCTAGTTCTTTGTTTTCAAAAAATTGGGAGTTTTCTCCCGAACTGAAAAAATACAGGAGCAAGCAACTTCTAATCTCAAGTGAAAAAATCAACTGATCATGTTTAAATTGATTCGTAGGAGGTGATTGAAGGCTAACAAGCAGGGTTGAGAAAATTCACGACTTTTCAGACGTAGTAAAAAAAAAATTCAATTTTTTCAAATTACTTTTGTCTGATAATTCTGATTTCAACTCTGATAAAAAAATTACTCTTTTATTTGCTCAAAATATTTTTAATTGTTTTAGGTTGAGTATTTTCACATTTTCGATCTTTATCATCAATATCATTTTGTAATGATTCAAATTTGGTTCAAAAAATCCAAGTGACTATCATTAATTGATATATTCTATCCATAAATAGTACTTTTACAGCTCTTGCAACTAAATAATTAGTCAAAAGAAATTGTCTCATCGCGTGAGGAAGCTGATCATGGAAAAGACTATTTAACACAGGAAGACATAATTCCTAGTAATGTCAAACATCAAGATTATCACTTTTGGCACAATCAGTGACCCAAGTGTAATTTTTTCCCAAATGACTAATCAAAATGTATACAAGCTTTAAAATGAGTGTTTGAATATTCGGCTAAATTACATAGAACTTGGGTTTCCATATATCAGCATTGTGGGATGATAAGTGTAATGGCAAATCAGCACTTCTCTCATTTTGTGCAGAGTAGTTAATGTGTACACTGGCCGTAACCTGAGCAAGGTTTTTGGTTTAAAGTGCAACAACCCAAGCATACTCATCATTACAGTAATGACTTTCAACTTGGAAATTGATTAAACAATAAGATCAGTATAATTTTCTGATAATACTCAGAGATTGGAAAGAAATGTTACCGGAGTCATAATTGTGACGGTGTTTTTTTGACAAGAACATTTCTTAATTAAATATCGAGTACCATATATTTCCTTGAGAATGAGTGAAAATCACTGAATGATCAACAATTTTTTAGATAATAGTTTGGAACTGGTAACTTAATAAAAAAACTCAGTAATTTCGTTATATAATACTGAGATAAAGCTACTGACAGCAAAGCATTATTCATGGTCCTGGAAAAGTTATTGTATTTCATCTGCTCGAGTGTGTAACAAGTTAGGTGTCTATCATCAAAAATCACTTTTTTGTGTCATAGACAAAAAATCTCCATTTGACGAAGATATACATGCAAGAGGTTTAACCAGTTTTTGTCATTGGTAGCCAAGAAATGCTTGTAATATTCAACTTCTGGAAACAAAATATTTGAAATGATGTTTAAGCGCTGCTTTTTACAATCAAACTAATTTTTACTCATGCAAAACTTGCAAACTGTAAAAATCATCTATTTTGAAGCAGTGTGGTTAGTATAAAAAATCAACATGAATCGAAGTCAATTACCAGCATATGTAGACAGTTCGATTAGTTTAAAAGTTTGCGCACACATTTAAAACAGCGGATAGTCTGAAACATGAACAAAATGTCTTCGCAAACTCTTTTGACATAAGAAAGTTTAAAAATATCTAGGATTTCCAAAAAAAATATGAAATTAAAGCAAAAACTGAAGTTGGTCAATTTTTTTTAAAAGCCTCGCGATGAATACAAAAAAATTATTAAAAAATTTTACTAGACAGACTCTTTTATTGTTTTCAAGTTATTCAATCATAAAGCAATCCCATGATAAAAAATTTTTTTTTGGTAGTCTATTATTATTTGGATGCTAACCAAATAATAAATGACTAATAAAAAGTAATAAGTTTGCTTGGTTTAGTTTTTAAAATCATTATCATTGGTTTCATGCTTCATCAGTGAATGACACCGATCATTCAAAAAAATTTCTAAAAATAAATACTAACTCATTGATCACTTGTTTTTTCATCTATCTGAAAAAATATGTTTAGACAGCTTTAAATTTTTATCAACCATGAGATATTGCATTTGGTCTTTGTTACATTCCAAATTGAAGAAAATTCAGGAATAAAAAACTCACGAGTTGCTCAGGCACGGTTGGAAATGCATATACAAAATTTCTGTCATTCACAAGGGGAGATAACTCTCTGATTATACAATTTCGATAACATGCCATCTAGATTTAGAATTAACGAAATTTCTGCTTGTCAATTCAGCAGAATTAATTTCGATTCCAAACAACATGCTGTATTTAAGGCTTTTCACAAAGCTCCCGTGAAAAGCTGGTTATGAAGTCAAACTTGTCATGAAGTTAAAAAAAATTATTGGTCAACCTAGAGATGACAGTATTGACTTAGTAAATGTCGGGACTTCAAACTGGGGCATGAATAAAATAAGTTTCTTGATTTCCCCGGTATCGATTTATGCGGGTTTCACTGGAAACTCCCCCGCCACCATTTTACAACGGTGATCACTAGGAACATAAATTGATGCATTCACAATTTTTCAACAGTTAACTGATTATAGAAAATGGAAGCGAGCTCTACTCAATTAAATAATTCCAAAATGTAAGATCTTATAAGTTTTCAACTCGACATTACATTTAAAAAAAGATAGATACATTTTCGTATTGGGAACTTGAGTTCTTGCAAATGCTGTTAAATCTATTTATTTGATTGCACCCACTCACCGCTTACCGGATGATGATTGTTACTTCAATATTATACAAAGCTAAAAATCCTTCAACAACTTGAACTTGAACTTCCAAGATTTTGGCTCGCAATATTTTGGAGTTGTCTACCTAAGATCTAAACAGTAATAAATTTGCCAAATTTGATCTGTATTGTTTTTGAGAGTTTGTAAATAAATGAAGATATTTGTCATATTCATTAGCACCAAAAACATTAAAAGTTTTGTTTAAAACAAAAAAAGTTTATCCCCATTGTTGAAGACAAATCCTCCAATTATTACCATTGCAGAGTGTATTATCGTATTGTAAGAAATACAACCTAAAAATAGCTGTTCATTGAACAAATTATATGGTTTTTGTTGAAGTACAAAACATCAAAATAAAAGAATTATCATGTTCAATAAAAGGTTTGTCACTATATCAAAAGAAACAGAGTAGAATAACGGAATTGCATTCTCTTGCTCTACATTAATTTGAACAGACCAAGTTGTGTTGTTGTGGTTCCAACTGAACTGGAAAATGTCACAATGGTTTATCGGTAAAATAGAGAGGTATATTCAAACTTATTTATGGGTACCTTCTTATAAGAGGTGAAAAGAATGTGATCATGAAGCTGTAACCAAATCAGTGCACGACGCACACACTACCCTATTCTTTGTAGCAAGACAAAGGAAAAAACACTTACCAGAGTGCCTGCCTTTCTGCTGAGTATAATTGACATTGGTCAAAACATCTAGTTGCTGTTTTTCTCTTCATAACACCAGAAGAACTATCTCCTGAAACAGGGGAATATGTAGAGATCAAGTAATATTTGTGGAGAAAACAAAAGAAAAACTCCCTCTGAAGTGACAAGCAAATGCTTTCCTTTACGTTCTATTATTATCTTATTGTCTATAGCAACTGAATAGACTTGGAATATTTCAATATCAATTTCTTTTGGACATCAATATGTGAATATTAAGATCACAATTGGGCTACACAGAACATCTTAGCTATCAGGCACATGCCTATCAAATTTCCAAATAACCAGTAACCCAAAATTTCCAAGTTATTGCTTAATAACTGGTGATCAAGTGATATTAAAAATCACCATTTTGAGAAAACTAAAACTTTACTTGAGTCAATAGACATTCAGGTTGGTAGCCATCAAAAAGATTGAATAAGTGTGTTATGCAGATTATCACCATGAAAAGTACCAGAGCGGTGTTTGTAATACACTATATGTTCTGAGCTACAGACTTTCGACTAACAGGTTTTTTAACGACAATAAGAGTATCCGCGACCTATTTGTCGAACCAAACACAAAAAATAATAGGTGTTCATAATTCACTATGTCGCGTATGCAACGGAACATTAGTTTAAGAACAACATAATATTCATTGAAATGTAATAGTTTACCGAACAAATCATAAAGAAGATAACTCTCAATTTTCAAAATAATCGAGAAAGTAATAAAATTTTGAATGCTATAAACTGGATTAGTTTGTCAAGCTGCCCCTTGCTTTAGTAAATTTGCAAAGCTTGCCATTATTTTGAATTATTTTTCAAGGATATAAAACAAGTTTATGAAAATGAAAAAAATCAACTTGCTCTTTTTAATTTATTAAGTGTTCTGTTTCATTCGTGACCTACGAACAATATAAAAAAATACTTGCTGATTTTTTTTAATTCAGTGAGCTACTTTTTGTGGACCCACAAGTTCCGAACAAAATGAATATTTTTTGATTAAATTTATTACTCAAAAGTGTAATTGGAATTGGAAGCAGCATCAAAAAAGCCACCCGAGTTCGAACCTGCAATAGACAAATGTACAATTTGAGTAAAAATAAACACAAAACACTTCATCAATTAGCAATTTACTTCATAAAATCTTTTACTGAGCTTCAGGAATGTTGGAACCAAAAAAAATTTCATCGTCATTGGTTTACCAAATTTAATTCATCATCAACTGGGATGAAAATGTTGTATCGGATGTTAGCTAATTTTATTGACGGAGACCAAAATATTTAAACATTTTGTGTGAGTGAATAATACACAAGTTCTCATATACTTGAAGCTATTGTAAAATCAGGGCTGAAACTCATTCCTAAAACTTTCTTTTCATAAAACTGAGAGTTTTCTCCTCATCTGAGAGAAATACAGGGGCAAACAACTTCTAATTTCAAATCAAGAAATCGGCTGATCAGTTTTGAATTGATTCTTCGGAGGTGCTTCTAACAAGCAAGGTTGAAAAAACTCACGACATTCCAAACCTATAAAAAAAATTTGAATTCTTCAAATTAATCGAGAGTTTTTTATTTGTTCAGAATAATTTTAATTGTTAGGGTGTTGAAGATGTTCACATCTGAGACCTTTATTTATGAATATCTATTTGTAATGATACAAACTTAGCTGTACAAATCCAAGTAATTATCAGTAATAGATATATTCTATCTATTAAATAGTACTTTCACAGCTCTGGCAACTAAATAATGGGTCAAAAGCAATTGTCTTGTTGCGTAAGGAAGCTGATCATGGAAAAGACTATTTAACACAGAAAGACAAAAACTTCAGTGATGTAAAAGTTGTCATAAACCATCACTCAACATCAAAATTATCACTTTTGGCACAATCAATGCTGAACAAGGTGCAATTTTTTCTCCAGATGACTCATCAAGTTGTATAAAGCTTTAAATGAGTTTTAAAAGATTCAGCTAGCTTACATAGAACTTGGGCTTTCCACATATCAGCAATATGGGATGATACGCGTAATTGAAAAAAGGAGATTGCAATGAGTTTCAATCTTTTTGTAGTTTATTTTCTGAATCAGCACTTCCTCTCATTTTGTGCAAAGTAGTTATTGTGTACACGGGCCGTAACAGGACCAACTTTTTGGGTAAAAGCGTAACAACCCAAGCATATTTATCATTATAGTATTAACTTTCGGCTTTGAAATTGATTAAGCAATAAGATCAGTTGAACTTTCATAACACCATGAGATTGGAAAGAAATGTTGTGAGAGTCATAATTGTTACGGTGTTTTTTCTCAAGAAAATTTTTAATTAAATCTTGAACACTATACATTTCCTTGTGAATAAGTGAAAATCACTAAATGATCAACAAAGTTTTTCGATTTTAGTTTGGAAGTTGAAGCTTCATAAAAAATTCAGTCATTTTGTTATATAGTACAGAATTGAAGCCACTGACTACAGAGCATCTGTCATGGTCCTTGAAAAATTTGTTGTATTTCAATTGCTCTAGTGTGTAACAAAGTAACCTGCCTATCATTAAGAATGAAGTCTTTCATGCCATAGACGAAAAAATCTCCATTTGACAGAGATAAAAATGCAAAAGGTTCAACCAGTTTTTGTCATCGATAGCCAAGAAACGTTTGTAATATTCTACTCCTGAAAAACAAATTTTCGTATGATGTTTAAGCATTGCTTTCTAAAATCAAACTACATTTCACTGATGCAAAACTTGCAAACTGTAAAAATTAGCTTTTTTGAAGCCGTGTGGTTAGTATCAAAATTCATCATGAATCTACGTCAATTACAAGCATATGTAGATAGTTCGAAAACTTCAAAAATTTGTGCATACTCCTAAAACAGCGGAAAGTCTGAAACATCTAAAAAACTTATCTTCGCAAACTATTTTGACATAACAAAGTTTAAAATTATCCAAGATATCCAGAAAAATAATAAAATTACAACCAAAGTTGAAATGAATCAAATTTTTTTAACAAAATCTCTCAATAATTATAAAAAAGTTATTAGAACTATTACTAGACAGTTATATCATAGTTATGTTTTTCAATCATGGAGCATTCCCATTATGACAAAAACTTCCTCCAAGCCATGACTTTTGTAATGAAGGTAAAATAAAATAATTGGATGAATAAATACAGTGAAACCGGCATAAATTGATGTTGAAGAGCCAAAAAGAAACCATCTAATTAAGGATGGTATTGAACTGCTCAAATTTGCTTTTGGAGGCTATAAATATAAATACAATAGTAATAATAAGTTATTTTGCAACGAACAATATAATAATACGATGGATTTCATACATTTTTTTCATTGACTCACATTGTGAATAAATTTTAATAACAATGACAACTTCAAGTTTTCTCATTAATCAAGCATAATTATTAGTAAAGTGGTAATTTGTTGTTATTGTGATGCTAACCAAAATAATAAATCACTGTAATAAAAATAACTAAGTTGGCTTGGTTTAAATTTTAAAATCATTATCATTGGTTTAATGTTTCATCAGTAAATGACAATGATCATTAAAAAAGCTATCCAATAATAAACACGAACTCAATCAACAGGTTTTTTTTTATCTAGCTGAACAAACATGTTTAAAAACCGTTCAATTTTTATCAAACGTGGTTGAAATATTACTTTCGGTTTTTTGTTACATTCAAAAAATTAAAAAAATTTATTAATGCAAACGCATGAGTGGAAGTTGCTCATGTGCTGTTTTAAATACATTTAAAAAAATTCTGTCATTCACAAGAGGAGATAACTACTTGATAATATATTTTTGATAGCATGCGATCTAGGTTTACGATTGACAAAATTTCTGCTAATCAATCCAACAGAACAAATTCCGATTCCAAACAACATGCTTTCTTTAAGAATTTTCACAGAGCTTTCATGAAAAGCTAGCCATGGAGTTGTGGAGCCAAACTAGTCATGGAGTTGAAAAAAAATTATTGGTCCACCTAGAGATAACAATATCGACTTTTTGAAGCACTTTTCAAAATGTCAATGATCGGGCCTTTAAACTGGCGTATGAATAAAATAAGTTTATTGATTTTTCCATTGTTCATTTATGGGGGTTTCATTGTAAACTCACCCGCCACCATTTTTACAATGGTGATCACTATGAACATAAATTGATGCTCTCACAATTTTCAACAGTTGACTAATCGTAGCAAAGTAACTCCAAAATAAGAGATCTTATAATTTTTCAACTCGACATTACATTTAAGAAAAGACAGATACAATTTCCTATTGGGAACATGAGTTGTTGCAAATGTTGTTGTATCTATCTATTTGATTGCACCCACTCACTGCTTGCCGGAAAGAAGACAAATGAGTTTACTTATAGTTAACTTCGCTTCCGTAGGATGATTGTTACTTCAATATTATAAAAAGCTAAAAATCCTTTAACAATTTG
The DNA here is from genome assembly GCA_945261195.1 of Cryptosula pallasiana. NCBI lineage: Eukaryota > Metazoa > Bryozoa > Gymnolaemata > Cheilostomatida > Cryptosulidae > Cryptosula > Cryptosula pallasiana. The sequence continues at coordinate 36,759,728 of OX183132.1, read as the reverse complement.
AATTTGCAAATCCAAAGTTTTGAGTTACAATATTTTGGAGTTGTCTACTCAAAATCTAAACAGTGACAAGTATACAAACTTTGGTTTTTTTGTTTGTGAGAGTTTAGAAAATAAACAAAAATGTAAGAACCATAGTGCCATCCATTTAAAGCAGATCAATTTACCCTAGACTGAACTTACCTCTTTAAGCTTGTCCAGAAGTTTTGGATGCATTGCCACATGCTGACTAGAGCCTGTAAATGAGCTACACCTAATATTAACGGAGAAGCAGGTTCCTTTTCATTTGAGCCAGAGCAGCTACAAAATAAGAGCAAGGAATTGTAATATCCATCAATACCAAAAACAAATTTGAAAAGTTTGTTTAACACCAAAAGACAGTTATGGCTAGTGTTGAAGACAAACGAGTAGATTATGAGAAAACTGTTCTAATAATTACCTTTACAAAGTGCATAATCTAATTGTATAAGATACAGCCTAAATATAACTGTCCATGGAACAAAATATATGGTTTTTGTTGAAGTATGAAACAACAAAATAAAAAAATTGTCATCTTCAATAAAGGTTTTGTCACAATTTCAAAAGAAACATGCTAGAAAAGCGGAGTTGCATTCTCATGCGTTATATTACTTTGAGCAGACCAAGTCGTGTTGTTGTGATTCCAACTGAACTGGAAAATGTGGCAAGAATTAATCAGCAAACTAGAGAGGTAAAATCAAAATAATCGATAGATAACCTTCTTATAAGAGTTGAAACAAATGTGATCATGAAGCTGTAACCAAATAAGTGCACCCTGCACGCACTACCCTATTCTTGGTAGCTGTACAGAAAAAAAAATTACCATAGTGCCTGTCTTTCTGCTGGATATAATACACATTGGAAAAAACATTTCTCCTGGTCAAAGGACTTCCTCTAGTCACAGTTCTTCTCTGCATAACGCCAGAATGACTATCTCCTGAAACAGGGGAATATTTAGAGATCAAGTAATAATCTTGGAGAAACAAAAGAAAAATTTCCCTCAGAGGTGCCAAGCAAATGCTTTCTTCTCCGTTCTATTACTATCTTACTGTCTATAGCAACTGAATAGACTTGGAATATTTTATTACCAATTTCTTTTTGACATCAATATGTGATTATCAAATATCACAATAAGCTACACATAATATTTTGCACTAGATGCGCAAAATACCGTCAATAGATGAGAACTCCAGAGTTAAAGCAGCTGGAAACCTTAGGAGCTCATATTATGAAAGAAAATCAGCTTCTTCTACCTTGCAAACAATTCACGGATTTGCAACCAATAAACCATATGCACTTAAGATCAAACTGAGACAATGAAAAAAATGCTAAGGACTAAAATCAAACAAACTTACAATTTTCATCAGGTTGGTGATCAGAAATAGCCACCGTCACTCACAATCCAGCTTCCCATTCAGTCAACAAGAAATTGATGGTAGCTGCAACACTTGCATCATTACCCTGAAACAAGTTGCATAGTGTCAGCATGAAATAACTCCATTTGCTGATATTTATCTATGCATCAATTACATTGCATGGTCAGGTTTATCTCATGCTTATACATAATGTATGGTAGTGTTTGTAACATGTTTATGGATGAGCATGTGAGACGCTATGCTAACAAATGACACTGAGCAAGCAACTCACAATTTGACTTCAGAAAATGCAAGAGATATTGCCGTGTTATTGCACCAGTAAGTCATGTCTGTTCTAACATGCGCACATCCTGGCATAGTGTGCTTTTTAATCACTTATAAATCTTTTCACTCCTCTCTGCAAGACAAGTAGTATAAATGCGCAAAATTACAACAACAAAAAGAGTAACAATGGCGTGAATTGCACAGAGCAAAAATTGAAGTTGGTGAGATTATGGAAAAAATTGTATTCAGTTTGCCGTATAGAAGGGGTAAAATGATTATCAAAACCATGCTCTTTGGAAGAACTAGCTGTAGATATTATTTGCAATTTATGTAATTGTGTGATTTTAGGCATCAGCTGTTGCACACACCACTTTTAACATGAGAAAATAATGGTAAAATACTTTCCATAAAACGGAAGTAAGAGTTTGGCTGTGCACCAAGAACTCAAAGAGTTAACTCCCTCTTGCTGTTTTAGCTGTTTTCGTAGTAACTGTTATAAAAATGAGTCAGATAAACTTTTGTCAATTTTTTTAGCATAATGGTCAAGATTGTGAACACTTGTTATTTGGAGTAATCTTATCAGTAATTCAAAGTTATCAGCTGACAATGAAACCAGTTTCTGTATGAAAATTAAAACAACTAATCCCATTTGACGCATTTGATTTACATAAACTTGCCAAAGACTTAATTATCATATCATAATTCGTTACCAATTTGATTGAAGATACAGAACGTACAAATTATTTACAGTCGCACTTTTCTCAAGTTTATTCCTAGAGCCTTGAACTAACCAAAAACAGCCCATTGTTTGCTGTGTGAAAACTTCAATGCCTAACTTTTTGCACCATATCTGGTTGACTCTACCACCATTAGTCATCTCTGGAGTTAGTTGACACAAAGCACAATAAACATCTCCTAAAATGCAAAATGTGTATAAATTTTTTCAGATTGATACAGCAGATAAAACAATATTTTTTTTACACATTGATAGCATTATGTGGTGTTGGGGCCTTTATTCAACAGTTAATACTTGCTGTAGTAGTTACAATGCTACAGCTCTAAATAAAAAACTACTGTCACATTCTATGTAACCTAAATAATTCAATTAAAACCGACCGAAAAACGTTATATTGCAACTAACAATGTAATAGTCTTATGAATTTCATAGATTTATTTCACATTGTGAATCAATTTTAATAGCAATGAGAACTGCATATTTGCTCATTATTTAGGATAGGTATTTGTAAATTAGTAATTTAATATTATTTTGATCCAAGCCAAATAATAAATGACTAATAAAAATGAATAAATTTGTATGGTTTAATTTTTAAAATCAACATCATCGGTTAATGTTTGATCAGTAAATGACAACAATCATTCCAAAAAAATTTCCAATAACAAATACTAACTCATTGATCAACTGTTTTTTTATCTATCTGAACAAACATGTTTAGACTGCTCTAACTTTTTATCAACCATGGGTGATTGTTGAGATATTGCATATGGTCTTTGTTACATTCCAAATTGAAGAAAGTTCAGGAATAAAAAACCCGCGAGTTGAAGTTGCTCAGGCACGGTTGGAAAGGCAATCAAAAGAATTGTCATTCACAAAAGGAGATAACTCTCTGATTATATAATTTTGATAACGTGCCATCTAGAAAAATGCCATTAACATGCCATTAACAAAATTTCTGCTTGTTTATTCAACAGAACTAATTTCGATTCCAAACTACACGCTTTATTTAACTCTTTTCACGGAGCTCCGGTGAAAAGCTGGTCATAGAGTCAAACTAGTCATGAAGTTGAAAAAAAATTATTCATCAACCTAGAGATGACAGTATCGACTTGCTAAATGTCGGGACTTCAAACTGGGGCTTGAATAAAACAAGTTTATTGATTTCCCCGGTATCGATTTATGCGGGTTTCACTGTAAACTCCCCGGCCACCATTTTTACAACGGTGATCACTATGAACGTAAATTGATGCTTTCACAATTTTTCAACAGTTGACCGATTATAGCAAATGAAACCAAGTTCTACTCAATTAAATAATTCCAAAATGTCAGATCTTATAATTTTTCAACTCGACATTACATTTAAGAAAAGATAGATACAGTTTCGTATTGGGAACCTGAGTTCTTGCAAATGCTGTTGTGTCTATCTATTTGATTGCACCCACTCACTGCATGCCGGAAAGAAGACAAATTAAGTTACTTCTAATTAATTTGACTTCCATATGATGATCGTTAATTCAATGTTATACAAAGCTAAAAATCCTTCAACAATTTGAACATGAAATTCCAAGATGTTGGCTCACAATATTTTGGAGTTGTCTACTTAAAATCTAAACAGTAATAAATTGACAAAATTTGATCCGTATTGTTTGTGAGAGTTTTGAAAATAAATGAAGATATAAGAACCATCGTGCCATCCATTTAAAGTAAATCAAATTACCTTAGAATGAACGTACCTCTTGAACTTCGTCCTGAAGTTTTAGATGCAATGCCACATGCTGATCTACATTAACGGAGATGCAGATTTCTAAGAGTTTGAGCCAGAGGAGCTACAAAATAAGTGCAGGCAGTTGTCATATTCATTAGCATCAAAAACATTAAGAGTTTTGTTCAATACAAAAAACAATTTATCATTATTGTTGACAAATGCTCAAATTATTACCATTAAAGAGTGTATTAACCTATTGTAAGAAAGACAACCTAAAAATAACTGTTCATGGAATAAAATATATGATTTTTTGTTGAAGTAAAAAACGTCGAAATAAAGGAGTTATCATTTTCAATAAAGAGTTTGTCACTATATCAAAAGAAACAGACTAAAATAGCGGAATTGCCTTCTCTTGCTCTATATTAATTTGAACAGACAAAGTCGCGTTGTTGTAGTTTCAAGTGAACTGGAAAATGTGACCAATGGTTCATCAGTAAACTAGAGAGGTATAATCAAACTTATCTATGGGTACCTTCTTATAAGAAGTGGAACCAATGTATTCATGGAGCTGTAACCAAATCAAATAAGTGCACCACGCACACACTACCCTATTATTTGTAGCAACACAAAGGAGCAAACACTTACCAGAGTGCTTGCCTTTCTGCTGAGTATAATTGAAATTGGACAAAACATCTAGTTGCTGTTCTTCTCTTCTGAAACAGGGGAATACGTAGAGATCAAGTAATGTTTGTGGAGACACAAAAGAAAAAATCACTCAGAAGTGACAAGCAAATACTTTCCTCTACGTTCTATTACTATCTTACTGTCTATAGCAACTGAATAGACTTGGAATATTTCAATATCAATTTCTTTTGGACATCAATATGTAAATATCAGATATTACAAAAGGCTACACATAACACCTTAGCTATCAAGCACAGGCCTATAAAATTTCTAAATTACCAAAAACCCAAAATTTTCAAATTATTGCACACTAACTGGTGATCAAGTGATATTAAAAATCATCATTTTAAGAAAAATAAAACTTTGATTGAGTCGATAGAAATTCAGGTTGGTAGCCTTCAAAAAGAAAGAACAAGTGTGTTAGGCAAATTATCACCATGAACATTGCCATAGCTGTGTTTGTAATACACTATATGTTCTAAGCTATAGAATTTCGACTGAAAGGGTTTCTAGCAACAATTAGAGTATTCGCAACCTGTTCGTCAAACAAAAGACAAAAAATAATAGGTGTTCGTAATTCACTGTGTTGCATATGCAACGGACCATTAGTTTTAGAACAACATAATATTCAATGAAATTTTATAGTATACCGAACAAATCATAAGGAAGATAACTCCCAATTTTCAAAATAATCGAGAAAGTAATACAATTTGAACTGCTATAAACTGTATTAGTTTGTTAAGCTGCCCTTTGCTTTAGTAAATTTGCATAGCTTGCCATTATTTGGAATTATTTTTCAAGGATCTAAAACCGGTCTATGAAACCGAAAAAAATCAACTTGCTCATTATTATTTATTTAGTGTTCAGTTTTATTCGCGCCCTACAAACAAAATAAATAAATACTTGCTGATTTTTTCTTTGTTCAATGAGCCAATCTTTGTTGACCCACGAGTTCCAAACAAAACTTTTATTTTTTGGTTAAATTTATTGCCGGTCTGATTATTTTTATTGAAATGTGCTCGGCGAACTAAGGTCGCGAATACGCTTATTGATTTGCTTTCAATTAAGAATATTTGATATTTTTTCTTAAAGGAGATAGGTTGCAAATAAGGTAAAATTTGTCTGCTGTGAAAACTTGACTGCTACACACAATTACCGGTCATTCACTTTTTTAACCAAATAAACCAAACTCGAAGTGATACTATTCTGCATCAGATCTGCAAAATACATTCAATAGATGACAACTCCAGAGTTAAAGCAGCCAGATGCCTTAGGAGCAGCTATTGTATAAAAAAATCAGCTTCTTTTACCTAGCAAACAATTCAAGGACCTGCAATAAGTAAATCATATGCTCTCAAGATCAAACTGAGACAATAAAAAAATTGTAATGACTAAGATCAAGCAAGCTTACAGTTTTCTGAGGATTGGTGATCAGAAATAGCCACAGTCACTCGCAATCCAGCTTCCCATTTTGTCATAAAGAAATATATAGTAGCTGCAACAATTGCATCATTACCCTGAAACAAGCAGGATACGTGTCAGAATGAAACAAATTTCCATTTGCTGATTGATATTTGTCTATGCATCACTTACACTGCATGGTCAGGTTAATCTCAATCTTGTGCATAATGTATGCTAGTGTTTGTAACATGTTTATGGATGAGCATGTGTGACGGGATGAGCATGTGTGACGGTATGCTAACAAACAACACTGGTGAGCAACTCACAATTTAACTTCAGAAAATGCAGGAGGTATTGCCATGCTATTGCACTAGTAAGTCAGGTCTGTTCTGATACGCACACATCCTGGCATAGTGTGCTTTGTACTCACTCATAAATCCTTTCACTCCTCTCTGCAAGACAATTAGAATAAATGCATAAGATTAAAAGAAAGTAGTTACAATGGCTCGAGTTGCACAGAGCGAAAATTAAAATGGTCAGAGTATGAAAATGGTTGTTTTCAGTTTGCCGTTTAAAGTGGGTAAAACTACTATCAAACCATGCTCTGCGGAACAACTAGCTGTAGATATTATTTGCAATTTACGTAATTGTGTGATTTTTGGCATCAGCTTTTGCCCACACCACTTTTAGCATTCGAAAATAATGGTAAAATACTCTCCATAAAGCGGCAGTGAAAGTTTGGCTGTGCACCAACCAAGAAATCAAAGAATTTACTCACTCTTGCTGCTCTAGCAGTTTTCGTAGTAACTGTTATAAAGTGAGTTTGAGAAACTTTGTTACTTGAAGCAGTCTTAGCAAGACTTCAACATTATCAGCTGACAATGAAATCAGTCTGTGTATGAGAATTAGAACAACTGATCACATTTGCCGTATTTTCTTTACAAAAACTTGTCAAACACTAATTATTATTTCATAATCTGTCACCAGTTTGATTGATGATGCAGAACTTAGAAAATAATTAGTTGTACATTTCTCAAGTTTATTCCTAGAGGGTTGAACTTACGAAAAACAGCCCATCGTTTGCTGTCTAAAAACTTAAGATGCTAAAGTTTTTACACCAGGTCCGGTTGCCTCTACCACCATTAGTCATCTCTGGAGTTAGTTGACACAAAACACAATGAACACGTCCTGAAGAACAAAGTGTGCATTAGCTGTTTTAGATTGGTAAAGGAGATCAAACAATATTTTTTTACATATTGATGGGATTATGTGGTTTTGTGGCCTTTATTCACCAGCTGATACTTGCTGTAGCAGTTATATGGTGCAACTCAAATAAAAATAAATTAAAATTACATTCTACATAAGCTAAATAATTCAATAAAAACCAACCGGAAAGCGTGCATGAATCGTAAAAACAAGCACAGAAAGTTGCGGTACCAAGAAAAGAATCAACTTGTTTTTGCTGCAAGATTTAATGCTCACTTTTTTTCAGCAACGTTGTCCAGAAACTTTTCTAAGACCACAAAAACTTGCCCATCACTTTTCTAGGAGTTTCTTATGCATTTGTAATGTCTTACACATTTGGAGCCAGCATCTGCTCTGGGTAGTTGTACCTACTCAAATTAGGGGGGATAACTTTGCAACAAAAACCCCAGTTTTGCCATAGTTTACGTACAAAGCCCAATTCACTGTATTAATGATAATGCATGTTCTCGTAGCACTTCATAGACCTATCAAGAATAAAAAAACAAGCTTTCACTCTAAGTGATAAAATTTCGCAAAAGTTTTAAAATAGTTATGAATGTCTTGACAACCGGCTCGTAGCACACTATTCAGTTTTGTTTCGCCTCATTTTTACGTCATTTTTACCCTTAGTCTTCAGAGTTTACTGGGAAATTTATTTATAAACATTTCAATGAATTTAAGAAGAGCCTCTGCAATTGGTTGACAGCACAAATTTTGTACACAAAGAGTAAGTGGTCCCTGAATTCTTCCGTCCTAAAATGAAGAGATCTTCTTGCAAGAAAATAAAAAGGAGAGTTACATAATTTAAAATTTTCACGTAATAAAAGCTCCTGGGATGGTGCAGAAAGCAGCGATGTAGACAATGGAGTACAAATTAGGCCTACATGTAAATTCTGATTTACTTTACATTAAATGAAAGACCAAATGTGTCAAGTCTAATCCTGCAGTCAAAAAATAACCATTCGTGTCACTTTTCGAAACAAAAGTGTCCCGTACTGGAATTGTCCTCTTCTTATAAATACCCCTTATTATAGCTACTGCTAAAGCCGTGGCTACACACACCCACGTTTTGTAGGAATATGATGGAAATACGTTTGGTAGCGTTGCTCTGGTTGCTACACACACAGATGATTGATCACCGAAACGCTGCGGAGTGTCCAGTGAGGCTATGAAGACATTATGAAAACTATCATAAATATAAGTTATAATTATTAAATAATTATGGTATTTGTCCATAATAATAAATAAATAATTTATTATCTGTAATAAATAGATAACGCCTAGAAATAATAATTAGTTGTTTATAAAAAAAAGATAACCTCTTTGATAGAAGTAACAAATGGTCTGTTGGCTAAGCAGTAATGACCAAGTCAATGTTGAATTATAAAAAAAAGTTCATTGGAGTCGTCAAATTTCGTCTCTACATTTTATTCAATCGAGAATGGTTTTTTTGATAATAATTGTCCAGTCACCAAGGCGTCAGGCAGAGAAAAAGCACGTTTTCATCGCATACTGACAAAACGTATGTGTATGTAGCCACCCATTTAGGTATAGCCTTTTATTGAATATAAATTTTACCAAATTTCCTGCTAGAACTCGGAACCTAGCATTACTTGGATTCATGAAAAAAAGGAAGTAAAAAAGAGCACGCTAATGCCCTTAATCATTATAGCTAAGAAAAACAAATTGAGTGAAAACTAAAATTGATTGAAAACTTTTTTTATTCATTGTAAGATCAAAAAGTAACATACCTTCTCTTTCATGTCATCATAGGAATAATGCCATCAATAGTGTTCGATGCGTTACTTGCGGTAGTGGTCCCCGCACTCATGTTTACTATTCAAAAAATGTGAAAAAAATTGCATTTTATATTTCAAGCTCGTATGTAAAAACCATGAAGTGAAATTTTGCGCAACTGAAGCCCAAAACATTATAGAATAAAAATAAAACTTTAATACTTGATTTTTTCTAACTACAAAAATTGAAAGCTTAGTTGATGTACATTCAAGTACGATTAACACAAAAAGTGAGATGTAGGGTTCGCTTTGATTCTTAAAAGCCAACACACTTAAATTGAGAAGCAAAATCCAAAAAATTGAACTTTATAAATTGATAAATGCTCTTCAGTTGGTCAAACTATGGTCTAGAATATAATTCACTTCAATTCACAGAATATAAACTACAAAAAAAGTTCGAAACAAATCCATAACGTTAACTAAAATGCGTCAGTTTTAGCACATAAAAAATTTAAAGATAGTATTGGTTTTATTGCTACTAACAAAAAATTTGAAGTTTTTGAAATTAAAATCTTTTGTCCTTGTTATAAATACCCTATTCCATTTTTTGCATCTTGTGCATATAAATGCTTAAAAATCATGATAACAACGCAAAACTATTTTCATTTCTTTTTCCAAATGCCAATTTCAACATAAATTTGTAAAATGCTTGTGACACTAGCGAGCATTGATAAGATTACCCATGTCCATGAGTGCTTCAATGTTTGCATCAGCAGGCTTCCATACAGACTGACTACAAACAAAGGCAGAGTGAAACAGTGCAACAATTTTTATCCAACGCTCGCATCTTAAACCAAAATAAACGACATTTGATTCAGCTAGTACGACAAAACTCATAAGCAGTAGTGACTGTTTGTGAATAATTATCGGCTAGAAAATTGAGAACTAACAATTTGAAACCGGAGTGGCCAAACAATCAAGAGTTTATAACATATATATATGATAATATTTTGGTACAGGAGATGATAGTTTGACACACCTATTGCAATGATACTCAACTTTCATTCCCTCAAACATAAATTTATTGACAATTTGGTTTTCCAGAATGAAAATTGAACTCAGCAAAATTTTTAAATCCTCCACTTTTCCATAGAAAACCGCTTAGGTCTTTTAAACAATGTTCTAAAAAACTTAGTCAACAACAGACCGAATGCATCCAAAAGTTCTTCTTTACAATAATTTAGTTTTTTGACTGCATGAGCACATATCTCTTCCATGTCTGGTTTTATTAAAAAAGACTGAAAGTATTGGAAATTGTCTTGCATTGCGCATTTCCATTATACAAAAGAAGCTGGGACCAAAATGATGCTTTGTGTTTGTTTATAAGTTATTATCCTCAGTAGTTTACCTTTTCCAAGTATGTGTTGTTTTCCTCACAGGTTGTCTTTTGTCACTTGGCAAGTATCGTTGCTTTTAGAATGTCTACAAAAAGGAGAGTTTTGGACTGCAAGACAACATAGGCCAAGTTTGTTTCGAATATAATATGTAATTCGCAGTGTTGCAGACAATTCACAAAAATGTCATGAGACACATTTTATACATGGAAAGTTGCTAGATATTTTCAAGTTTTCAGGGTGTAAACAAACGTAATACAAAATAGACAACATGATTGCAAACAATAGTGGGAAAATTTGTTTCAGATACATTTCTCGGAGGCAACCAATCTACAGGAGAATTTTGTCAAAAAAAGTATATGACCACTATTTCAGCTCTAACCACTAGTTTATACGAGAATTTGTGAGCAAAAATGATGACATACAAAGAAAATTACTGCTCTTACAATTGTTACAAAAGCAGTGCACAATAAAGTGAAACTATCTGCAGTGCTAGAAGTGACCAAAACTGGACCGGACAATGTTTCTTCTGGTTTCTCTAGCAATGTTTAGTTGCGACTTTTAACATGCAATTGCCGCAAGATGATTTTTCAATATTTGCAACTAACCTGTCTTTAGTTGACTCTACACCTTCTGTTTACCTGAAGATAGCTTTATAGTCCCTTCAAACTCAGCTTTATTTATGATCAAGTAAAATATCATGTAAATGGTTACTTTTCCACATTCTAGCAATAATATGGTTGAGCCATTCCACTTAACACAAATCGCAGCAAGATGTGGCAGCCAAGTTTACTGCAATGCCACTAACAACTAACTAAAACTCTCAGCCACAACTACTTCATTGTTTAGTAGCTGTGGCTGGTAAGCACTATAAATGTTTTGTTCTCAGCTCCAGGCTTAGGGCTCGTTATGTAATTCCCTAGCTTTAAGTGTGAGTCATTATATCCCACTACAGTCAACAGAATGGAAACTCATATATATTTTATCCTTATCAACATATTTGGAAATTTTCCGGCTGAGGTGGCTAGTTAACTGTGTTTAATTAAGTGATTTTGAAATTTTTCAACATAATGAATAACTAAAACCACCTTATAGAAGCTAATTAAATGACTCATTTCTTTCGTGCTCCATGGAATAGAAAACTTGTCATTATAAGACTTCATGGCTTGAAAAACAAAAACTCGACGTATGGAATATAACATTTTTCTGTTGTTATAAAAAAAATTAAATATAAGCCCGGTAACCAATGTATCTAATGAGTCAGTAAAGTGTATTCAGAATCCCAAATGGTCGGTATTATCACATTCCGGTAATGCTGGAGAGAAACTTTGAGTCCCGAGTATTTTTGTGCTAAAGTCTGCAAAGCAAAGTATCTTATTTTGTGAAGGGATATTATATTTTACATTGCTTTATTTATGCATCAGCATTTCAATAATATGCTTGCTGTTACTTATTGAAACTGAAATAAAAAAGTGAACAAGTACTGACCTACTGACCGCACCTGCCTGTGAGTATCCTGACAGTTCAAATTATTGTATTTGTTCAACACAAAGAATGTTGTGGAATATTACATAACCGTTTTGTACCCTTGCTATGCTATAGGGAGTGAAGTAAGCAAATAATCCATCCACCAATGCCAAGGATGCAATTGTCGCATTTTGCTGCACTGTTGAAATAGTCTTGCCACTTTTAAGTTTTGAGTGAATTCCATTGTTACATTTTCAAAAACTAAGAGTTAGATATTGCCCAAACCATTATCTACACTCAAAATTGTGCCTTTTAAACATTGAAATCAGAATGCATGTCAATAATGACTTGGTTTATGGGAAAAAACGTAATTAAGTAGAAAACATGGACAATACAGTAGTGACTTCAGCAATCATTTGTTGCTATGTGAACGAGGGAACCAAAGTAAATATGGTTTGAACCGGGTTGCTATGCACTACTTCCCCACTGTGCGCAGGGAAGAGTTACATAATGCTTTACAGTAAGCTAACCACAAAGCAGTTTAATATGTGGCAAAGGTTGACAAAGGATGCCAAGCAAGCTTCTGAACTCATTTTCTTCTCCAACTGCTGTCTGGCTTGCAAGTAGATGAAATCTCCATTGCACATTAGCAAAAAATATTTTATGTACCAATATCTTCTGTTGCCCACTGCAAAACAGAAAAAAGACTTTCCAATGTTAATAGCTTGATTTTAAATAATCTAGCTTGAAACCAGCTTCATGCAAAGTATATGAACAGAGCAGAGAGTTAGTAGAGATGAAGTACCACAATATTGTGGTGCTGCATCTCTACTAACTTTGGGCTATGCCCATGTACTTTACATCAAAATAATCTCGCTTTACAGTCAAGCAAATATGCTTGACTATAATACAATATTCTTTTAATTACAATTTATGCTAGTTTGCTATTTCCAGCATGTCAAGAACAAAAAATAACAAAAACAACATACCACAAAGCTAAACTTTTTTTCACATTATGCGAACACCATCTATGTTTGTTATATCTCAGAAACCCAACACTTGTGATTCCACTGGTTTCCTATGGAGGCAATAACTTACATTCCTAATTTTCCTCTTTGATCATTGTTAACAGTTGTGCTAATCTATTTAGATTTAAAGCCACTTGCCAAAAACTGAATTTAGCGGCAGGTTCTTTCTCAGATACCAATAACAGACCAATAAACGGAATAGACTGCAATAGTCCATATTAAATTTAGCTTACCTAAGCTGTCAGTGAAATTAAAACTAAATTTCTTTCAAAAATACCATGTCCCAAAGCATTCAAAGATACAAATAAGATCCATCATTTTAAGAAAAAACATAATGATTTTGGTTTGTTTTTGTCTCAAAATCAATGCAGCCTGTAACAAAAACTTTTGGAAGAAAGCAAATACAATGCCTGTTGCAATGTATATTATCAGTCTGAAGCTCTCATAACTTGTCAACACACCGAATATGTACTTGAAATGATGTTTCACATCTGCTAGAACCCATTGGTCAATTATCTATTTAGCACATAAAGGACTTATTGTCGATTATGTAATCCTGCATCTGCTTGAAAATACGACACTAAATGTGGTTAGTTAGGTGCATGTAGATGTTTTCGGAGAGTTTAATACTAAAGCAAGAAAACAGAAATTATGCAGTAGCTGTGTCGCCATTTTTTTCATCCAGAGTGTTTTTTCTGTTAAAAATCATTATTTAACAGCATTTACAGAAATTCAGGAGATTATTAATACCTACTAAGCAGCTTCATTATTTTTACATAAAATAGCTGAGTCGCAAAAAACAAACTGATCTGCAAACTAACTTTTTATATTATTCATTGCGATGTGGTGCTGATAAAAGTAATATCTTATTTTGTAACTATTTCAAGTTTTTATTCATAGCTTTTCAATTTTTTGTAACCAGTGTACAAGTAATTGCCTCAGATGAAACGTGGTAGAACTTATCGAACTACATTGTCAGTTTGCAGAACACCTTAATCAACTCTCAAGTTACCTTACACGCTTTGATTTTGATTGGGTTTCAATTTAGCAGCGTTCGATTTTGATAAAAAGACAACAGGTAAAAATACGGCTGATAGTTCGGCATTGAAAAAAATTGAAGAAAAGCGTTTCATGAACAGTTGTTTTTTTTATAATTAAGAGAGTTTAAAGCCTTTTCCAACGAATTGCTTTATTTTAGTACCTGTTTCTGGATTGAATGTTCAGACAGTTTTACAGCACCATCAAATTGCCTCACTTCTGTTCAATCTCTCTCTTATAAACAAATTGAATATGCTCTTATTCCCACTGCTTTGATATGGTTTAAAGTGAGATAGAGATAGATTAATCTTCTTGCTATTACTCAACAGAGGTTTGTAGTAACTCCTTTTATACCATCTATGAGATGTAATAGAACTTACAGTACACTGTTCTTTGATTAAATATTACAATGAAAGATTTTCTTTACTTTTGGATAGCACCAATTCGAGCACAAAAAGCTTGCAGAAATATTTACCGAAAGTGCAGAGACTCACTCCCACAAAAAAATTTCTATTCTAACTACCATATGGTCTTAACATGTGATTGGAAAAAATAATATTAAAAAATCAACAGCTCAAGCTAGTTATGCAACAGTATTCAGAGACTCATTAATTGACAGTTTTGAAACATCGAAGCTGGAAATAAGGAAAAAAAATGATGAAAGCTTTATGTCCGTAGTGTCACTTTTGGCACACAAGACAGATGGAAATGCTTATTGAGCAACAAACTCCTAATCTGTTTTTGTTAGGTAATGATAACAGCCTGTGAAACCTAAAAACTTTCGTGGGTTAAAGCCAGATAATTGTTGTAAGTAGAACAAAACTGAAAATTGACAGGTAATCAACGAAGTAATCAAAAGCACCAAAAAACCGTCAATTCAATAACTCTGGGTTAATATCAATGAAATGTTTTTAGTTAAATACAAGGATCAAAATTATTATTCAAAACAAGAAAGCATGTGAGGGTTACCCATCAAGTTATAAAACAGGTCCATTAACCTGAAATGCTTATAATGCCACAAAACAGAGCACCACAGAGCTAAGAAATGCTTGTAGGCCTATACCTTGGGGCTTGTGATTTTTTCTAATTAATTGACGAACAAGACAAGTGCATGGTATCCACAAGTAAAAAGAGAGCTTCTGAATTTTCTACCCAGAAAGCTACTCTCACCTCTCCCTTCTTGCAGTTTATAGATCTAGCGCATTCAAACTATTTTGATTCTTTACCTTGATTATGACTGCGAAAAAATCTAACAGTTGTAAAACAAACGCTAACCACACTTGGAAACGTCAATTACAGCAGCACATCGCTCACAAATTGATAACTATTAGAGAATTTGCTCCCATTTTTGTCAAGAGCTATTTTTGAAATAGGTTTTTGTACCATAATCTAGTTCTAGGTCAAGCTCATAAACTTTACATTGGTTATGTAACTAGCTTAAACTACTGATCAAAAGATTTTTATCTCTAGGCACCACTTTACAAAAGATTACTGCATTTACAAGATTCTAAAGCATCCAACAGAATGACAAGTTGCCAGGGCTAAACCAGTAGTTATCATTTCAGTTAACTTTTCTTCAGTGTAGCTGCAAAAAGTACTAAAACAAAATTTTTTTTAATTAAGGCGATAGATAAAAAACTCCCATCAATAGTGCTGCATTGGTACATACACTAAACTTTGCAAAATGATTTTCATACCTATATTTGTGCAGTAACTATTTTTTGAAACAGTTTTTTTCTTCATGTTGGTTTGAAAGCAAACAGAGCAACCTTGTTAACTGCACAATGGAAAGTGGGTAATCAGTAAAGTCGTGATAGAGAGGTGCTGCCCCAAATAATGCATTTGGAAACAGTCTATAAAAACTGAAATTAATCGATGTTGAAAAAGAGGGTAGCATAATTGACTTGAAATGTGAAACTTATTGGTTAAGGTTGCTTCTAACAATTTGTTGGCCTAGAAATTTTCCTTGTACAGTAATTCGCCCTGATATCTACGATAATTGTTTTATTTTCAAAAGCTTTGCCGAACAATGAAATACCTTCACGTCTGTTCAAAGAGCTTCATAACCAAAGCTACTTTGCTATTGTTTCTGAATACTCTACTAATGAGGTTTATAGTGGGAGATCAGAAGGATTACATGATTATATAACACAGACTCTGCGCACACTTATCAGATACTTTCTGTGAGATCTTGATGGCAATGAAAACAAAAGAAAAATCATTTTGTTTGTTTAGCACCATGCTAATATTTCTCTTATTGCGCAATATGACAACAAAAAAGTCAATATCAACAGGCTTCAATATACTGCTACCAAATAATTGTTATTCAAGGCTTCACAAAAAAAAAAACTTGAATTAAAGATGAAAAAATAAATAACTGCCAGTTCAACTTGATTGTACCATTAAATTTGAAGACTCGTTGCTCAATAGTTATAAACACATTGGAAGTCACCAACAAATCAAACTAGTTGTATATTCCGACACTATACTTTTTATGAGATGGTTTTTACCCATAAAGCATAATGAAATACAGTTTCAGCAAAAAATCAATTGCTTTCATTTCGAGACTATGATGGGGATTTTAAAAAGTTAGAAGAATCAATGATTTTGAGGCTAAAGGTTTAATGCCTGTAAATTTTGATAAAGCTCAAACATTATGAAGTCTTGCTATGGGCCAACTATTTCCAAGAACGTTTGCCATAGAAACATATTTAACTAAAATGAGTATCAAAATTACCAATTGGACATGCAGATGTCATTTTTTTTCTCTGTATCTGCAACTCCATGCTTAATTTCAACAACATTGCGTTTCTTGACATTTGAACCAAAGAAAAATCAAATGGCTGGTAAGCAATGCAGGAGTTATCTGCACGCGATCATTCTACCCTTTGGTTTGACAGTGAACTTTCAATGAAATTGAATGAAGATCAACCAGTTGCTTTAACATGGAGAGTATCAACTGTTTTTGTTTATAAAATACTGTTATTATCCACTGAATAAAAATAGCTTTAAAATAAAGTTGAGAGAATAAAAGTTTCGGCTAATTATGTTGCAATAACCAATTACTGAACATGCAATCAAAAAGTACATGAGCTCTGCTAAAAGAGTTATTTCTGTAAAGCTAGTTATTGCACTTAAACATATGTTGTTCCAGCCAATAGTTTTTACCTCGCTTTGCCTTGTTGACCTAATGATTTCTTCACCTCTAACATAATAGTGGGCCTAAAATAAATAAAATCTGATACACAGAAGAAACAATTGTATTAATGCCTAATGTACAAACTTGAATCACATTGCAGAGTTTAACCACTTGGCTGAAGCTACTTACTGGCATAGTTTTTTTTACCATGTTGCAAATTAGAACTTGGTGAATATTTCACTCAGCACATGGTATAGCTCAGCAATTCAGAGAAGTTGTGTCCCCATTACTTTCTCTGTCAAAGTAGGAATTTTTGCTAGCAAATAGATTAGTAAATTTCAGCAATCAAGCTTTGGTGCATACATACGCATTATGTGGTTCCCTGCAACTATCTGATTTTCTCTTGGATACAACACTATTTAAATGATGGAAAATATGGTAAACAAAACTGTTCAAATCTCACACAAACTTTTTTTTGCAAAACAATAGCCTGATATAAAGTGATCATTGTCTAGTTTTAATGTAGACAAAAAAGGTTCTTTTGTTCAGGAATTCATCAACGCTTGACCTTAGTCAAAAAGTTATTCAAGATTTTGAAAAAAAAAAAACATTCACAAAAAATGTTCAGCAATAGGAGCATAAGCCCTTCGCTACCCTGAAACATAATCACAAGTTTGCCAGAAAATGCTTTTGAGGTAACTGACAAGTAACAACCTCTGTGTGTTCAGTACTTTTAGTATTGTGTCACAAAGTAGCATAAAAAGTTCATCAAAAAAACATGGTCAGAAACAACTTTACTCCATAAAAATAAACAAATGCTTTATACTACAATTTTATCCAAAATTTTGTCCTACAAGGAGCCTCACAACCATTTTACAATGTCCTGGGGTACTATTAGGGCAAACATTATTTCAACTTTCCACAAGCGTTTGAAAATAATGTTGGATGAAAAACGTTCGCAGTACATTTTTAAGAGCATTACTGTAGTATTTTCGAACGATGTTAAATAATCATTGAAACAGGCGTCTGCTAAACATTACATAGTAACATAGTTACAATATTATAAAATGGCATTTGAGCAAACATTACTTCAACATTCTATAAATGTTTGAAAACAATGTTGGCTGAAAACATTCCCAGAACATTTTTAAAAACATTATTGTAGTGTTTTCCAATGATGTTGAATAAAGGTTGAAAACAAATGTTTGCTAAACATTACGTAGGAACATAGTAATAATGTTCTGAAATAAAAATCACGCAAATGTTATTTGAACATTCTATAAATTTTTGAAAACAATATTGGCTGAAAATGATTCCAGAACATTTTTAAAAACATAATTTTAACGTTTTTAAACGATGTTAAATAGCAGTTGAAAACAAACGTTTGCTAAATATTACATCGTAACATAGTTACAATGTTCTGAAATGACACTTGAGCAAACGTTATCTCAACATTGCACAAATGTTTGACAGCAATGTTGGCTGCAAAACCTTCCCGGCACATTAGTAAAAACATTGTTGTATTGTGTTTAAAAAATGTTAAATAAAGGTTGTAAACAAATGTTTGCTAAACATTGCCCAATAACATTGTGACAATGTGCTGAAGTAACATTTGGGAAAACATTATGTAAATGTTATAAAAAAGATTAAAAGCAATGTTGGCCGAAAACGATCACAGAATATTGGTGAAAACATTATTGTAATGTTTTTAAACAATGTTAAACAAATGTCAAAAACAAACATTTGCTGAACATTACACAGTAACATAGTTACAATGTTCTGAAATGACACTTGAGCAAACGTTATCTCAACATTGCACAAATGTTTGACAGCAATGTTGGCTGCAAAACCTTCCCGGCACATTAGTAAAAACATTGTTGTAATGTGTTTAAAGAATGTTAAATAAAGGTTGTAAACAAATGTTTGCTAAACGTTGCCCAATAACATTGTGACAATGTGCTGAAGTAACATTTGGGAAAACATTATGTTAATGTTATAAAAAGGATTAAAAGCAATATTGGCTGAAAACGATCACAGAATATTGGTGAAAACATTATTGTAATGTTTTTAAACAATGTTAAACAAATGTCAAAAACAAACATTTGCTGAACATTACATAGTAACATAGTTACAATGTTTTGAAATGACGTTTGAGCAAATGTTATCTCAACATTGCACAAATGTTTGACCGTAATGTTGGCTGCAAAACCTTCCCGGCACATTAGTAAAAACATTATTGTAATGTGTTTAAAAAATGTTAAATAAAGGTTGTAAACAAATGTTTGCTAAACATTGCCCAATAACATTGTGACAATGTGCTGAAGTAACATTTGGGAAAACATTATGTTAATGTTATAAAAAGGATTAAAAGCAATGTTGGCCGAAAACGATCACAGAATATTGGTGAAAACATTATTGTAATGTTTTTAAACAATGTTAAACAAATGTCAAAAACAAACATTTGCTGAACATTACATAGTAACATAGTTACAATGTTCTGAAATGACGTTTGGGCAAATGTTATCTCAACATTGCACAAATGTTTGACCGTAATGTTGGCTGCAAAACGTTCCCAGCACATTAGTAGAAACATTGCTGTAATGTTTTTAAAAAATGTTAAACAAAGGTTGTAAACAAACGTTTGCTAAACATTAGTCAATAACATTGTCACAATGTGCTGAAGTAACATTTGGGAAAACATTATCTTAATGTTGTAAAAAGGTTTGAAGAAAAATATCGGGTGATAACCTCCCGATAACATTTGCTAAAATGTTAGAACAATGTTCAAAAGTAACATTATTTGAATGTTACATCACGATGTTGAAATAACATCCAAGTGAAACATTCCTGTAACGTTACAAACTAACATTTGCACAAATGTTGTCTGGACATTTTTAAACGTTTTAAAAGAACATTAGCTTAGTAACATTCTCTTAACATTTTTCCGAATGTTATATAAGCATTTTGTCACAATGTTGTTGTAATGTCCGGGCAAACATTTTGAATAACATTTTCTAAACGTCTGAAAAACATTTTCGCAAAACATTTTCCTGAAACGTTATCTCAAAACGTTGCAACAATATTTGGAAAACATTTTATGCCAATGTTTCATAAAGACAATGTTGTGAAATGTCCCCTGGATGTTATTTGCTTGTTGGGACATTGCAACTATCTGTATCACAGCTCTATGTCATTTGGCGGGCGAACACCACTATAGAGCTGAAAACAAGTGACCAGAGTAGTAATATATGAGCAGATCTCCCTACCAAGTGTTTTTTTGTGGGGTTAAAATCTGGGGTGATGCAATGGGTTATGGCGTTGAATGAATTTGCCGAGTTTATATTGTATTTTATTTGAGGGGCATTTGAGTGGGATTTGAGTGGCAATTAAGTGGCATTTGAGTTTTCATTATTTTTTTACTTAATTTGAACTTATATGGCGTATAGATTTTGAATGTATGGCATTTAAGTTTTTGATAATTTTTTTACATAACTCAAACTCATATAGCATTTTGAGAGAGAGGAGAGAGGAGTTATATCTAGCTTGAATAAATACATTGATTAAAAATGAATCAATATATAATTATACACATTTATTACATAATAAGCAGGGGTAAACCTTCCCATATAATATAGCTAGTGTCAGTAAAGACTAAGTAATACAAAGCACTAGGTTTTGTAATGATAGTCAATGCAAAGTCTTTTCCTTTACATTGCATATTAAAAAATCCTCAAATTAGCCTTCTATATGGTTAAAATTTACAGTATTTGGGAAATAATTGTAATAGAAAACATTATATCTATTAAAATTTACTGTAACTTTTATGTAGTACAAAGTACTATAACCTTCATTTATTCACTTGAGACCACATATCATCAGCATTCGAGATCAAGTCTATATATATATATGATGATGAACGATTTCTTGTATATATATAGTTATACTAACTATTCTAAAAAGAAGACTATTATGAAAGTTTTTTTTAAGCCAAAGTAGGTTCGGTAGATACTCCATCAGAACACACTCGTCTTTTAGCATAAAAATATGTGAGTCCTCGCTTTATTTGCTTGTATGTCAACATTTTTTTATCCTTTACTACAAATCCTCGATTTTTACCCATAAACGACGTTTTTGTGTTCAATACATTTAGATAACTGTTTTTGTTCAATTGATTAATTCGTTTGTTCAAACCTTTTGAGCTAAACTTGTTTCCTTTTTCTCCCCAGCAATAATAGGATTTAGAGTTAAGCGCAACAATTCCATCTCCGGTAAATTCCTCTTTAAACAATCCAGGTGTTCTTTTTCCATGTTTTAGTACTTTTTCACAACATTCTTGCATGCTCCATTCTAAACCCATTGTTTTGATTCTTAAAAATTCATCCCTATGTTTGTCACAGTATGGTCGTGGAAACCATTCACCATATTCATTGTAAAACTCTTTTTTCATACTTGGTTTTACCAGTGTTTCTAATGTTCCGCTCAACGCCATGTATGCGCTATCTGTATCCATTTCAACATATTGGAAATCACTTCTGTCAATATATCTATAAATAAAAAGATTGTTTCGATTATTTGGAAGTTTTACTTACTTATACATAATAATAGTAGGGAATTAGGTTTTACTTACTTATCCATAAAGTCGTAGTAAAACTGTAGCATTCTCAGTTTAGCATACTGTAGCACGGAGAAACCCAAGTGTACTGGAACATTCATAGTTAGCTGAAATGATGGTGATACTGATTAGCAAAGTAAACTTGTGGAATATAAATTTTGAATTGCAAAATAATTGTTTTAAAACTTACTAGTTGTTTACAGGTTACGATTTCATAAAAATCATCTGCTATCTCTTCCATGGAGACAAATTTGTTTCCTCTGATACGAAATGAAGGTTTTCTGGCGCCTTCGATGAACTTGATGGTGGTATGTTTTTCTTTATCAGTGATTGTTTTTCCATAAGCAGCATTTCCTACCAACTTGCTAGTAGTAGCGAGTAATTCTTGACTAGGGTCTGCATCTCCCATTCTCTTAGCGTCTGAAACCGATGTTCCAAAAGCTTCAAAAGCTTTTTTAGGAATATATTCTATTAGCTGATAAACTTTGGTGACTTTCAATCCTTGTTTCAAGTACCATTTCAACAAAGGACTCATTAGCAATATCTTATCTCCGTACATACTTCCAACTAATGAGCGTTGAGGAGTCTTTAAAAAACCTTCGGTTTCAGCAAAGACTTTCATTTCATCGCTCAAGTGTTCTCTGGCTAACATCGTATTTTTGAAAATCGGATGCATTTCGGAGAACTTTTCCTCCTCTTCCTCAGGAACTTTGATGTCACATTCAACAAATCTGAAGAATTCCTCTGATTGAACTCTCTCCAACACTTCTTCTTGATTCAGCTTTTTTTCAAGTATTTTAGGGTAGAAAGAATTGTAAAACGTGTTGACAAATTTTTGTAAATTTGTATGAGTTTTCACACGTTTCATCCAGTCGCACTCCCAAATCGAGATTACAGTGTAACCTAATGCTCGAAGATATTCTTCATTTTCCATCGTAGTTTTAAACAGATTTGCTTTTGATTTTCTTCCACTAGCTTGAAGCTCTTGCTCTTTAGCGTTGTTATAAGAGCAGTCGTGTCCATGCCAAAAACATCCGTGGAATTGAAAGACGTGACGATTTTCAACACAGAATCCATCAACTGGTAATCCTCGCTGTCCGAGAGTAACTTCTCCTCCATTGAGCTGATGTCTGATATTGATTTTTTTTTAGAACATTTGGAACTGTAACCAGCTATGAGCTACCTTGCTAAATTGTACTGGTTCAGTGACAAAGGAGTTTTCGATTTTTCTTCTTCGAGGATAGCCAGTAGGCATTGATTGCATCATACACCATAAATAGAGCGCATTTGCATCAACTCCATAGATTCTATCACAAACCTTTACTTCTTTTCCCAACCAATGTTCTCTAATTTTAGTTGTACCTTTTTCGTGATATCTATGCATCACTAGACTTGGCCCACCAACTATGTTTTTCTTTATTAGAGGATAAAGTTCTGCATTGCAGTTGTCAATCAGACAAATTGGGAGAGTCTGACGAAACGAGTTACCAAGTTCATGGAAATCCAAGTATGTAGAGAGGTATGGAGGGGGTGGTTGAGGAGCTTTGTTAAACATCCATCAAAATGCTAATCCTGGTAAAGATATACCATCTTTTAACATATCAATACCATGCTCTCTGTAGAACGATCTTTGTCTTTCCAACGCTTGAACAAATGGTTTTACATCCAAGCTTCTTGACAAATTATGTACTCTTCCTCACTGATGTTCTTTTGTTTTAAAGAACTGTAAAAAGCTTCTCTTGGAGGTAGATGTTCTTGATTAAGTTGTTCCACGTCTTTCATCCAATCATAAGGAAAAAATCCTTTTCCGGCTTCACATTTGTATGCTTTGAGATACATTTCATAGCTATATCCAGGAGCGATGAAGTTTGTACAATCTAAAAACAAAAAAGATCCTATTCCGATAACAGGCATCTTGGTTCCTTTTTTATAACAAAATCAAAATCTGTATCGGAGACATCTTTCAATTTTTGAAGCAGTTTTCCTCTCATCACATTGACATCATAAGTCTGTGAATTGAAACCTAGAATAGGGAGTTTTTTCATATAGCTGTACAAATCATCCAGAACTTTTTCAGCTCCCGTTCTCCGTCTGAAACGATTTTTTTCAAAATCACTACGAAACTTTTCTTCAGCTTCTTCCAGTCGTTGTAATTCACCTTCTATCTGTTTTATGATTTGCAAAACTTGTTTTTCCAATCGGCTATATGATTCTTCACTAATATCTTCCAAGTATTCAATGAACTTTCCAACGCATTCATCATCATCCAATTTATTGACAATACAACACGGGTTGTTGAAGCCTGGTACGTTTGAACAAATTGAAATACTTAAAAGTTTATGCTCATTCGTGTAAATGGTTGTGTCTGTATCTCGATCTTTTTCGCAATTAGGTAACAAGCACTTTATGTCAAATGTTGCAAAAAATGGATAGTATCTCAAGGAATCATCTGACTCGATGTCTATCCCGAATTGAATCTTCAGTTTGTCGAATATTGTAGCGGTAGGATTGTATTGTCCTCCAGAAAACTGCATAGTTGTTGCCTTTGAGATTGAACATCTGTGTCTTTTCAGATTCCCCAATCTGTCATAACAAGTAGAACAGGTTGGACATCTGTAGGCTCTGACATATCCTTCCAAGTTTGTAATAAGACTGAAGTGATTGATATAAAGATCCAAATATAGATTCTCCTTATAACTGGAGTTTGAATTCCAAATAACTGTTGAAGTCATATCATCATTTAAAGAAAACACTGTTATCTTCATTTGAAATGCTCGCTCCAAAAGCAATAAATCAGCTTCTGTTACTCCTTTCCCATCACACCTTTTAGCACTATCACCATAGATGAAACTATGATATTGTTGTTGGTACTCTTTCACCTCCCTAATTATCGGATCTTTTGCAAATCCGCCGTTTTTTTGTAGTTCTTTGTGTAATGCTAAACATCTAAAAAAACAAAGATTGTCAGTAATTCATATTCCTTTTGTGTTTTTTAACATGGTTCGTATGTGTCTGTTGTTAATGAGGTGAGAGGGTAAATGCTCTGGTGGTGATCCAACTTTTCCCATTCCGAGTAGTTTGTAGAAATAAAACGAAATGTTTGTGATTAACATCAATCTCCAAGTCGTATTTGGTCTCCGTCTCAAGCTATTTGTACGATGATCAGTCTCCATAACATCAACAAAAAAGTCATCAAGATCTCCTTCAGTTTCAATCAGTTTAGCTTTTGGATATACGGTAGCATTGTTTGATGATGAGTGAAAGTATCGGAGTTCACCATCATTTTTATTTTCTAGTATACAACCTACGCTACAGTTGACTTTTGCTCTCGAGTTCAATTGTCTCCAAACTTTTTTTAGCAATTCTAACACTCTTGAATCATGATAGTCATTTTGGTAGGTATCAGCTTGGTTTCTTGGAATCCCATCCCAACGTCTTACATTTAAAAGTTCTATGACTTTTCCAGCTCTATGTTTTGTTTTCATAGCTCCCCAATATCTAGCTATCAAATCATCCCATTCTTCATCTTGAAAAGTTGGAGCTATGCTATCATCAACAATACCTAGGGTCGATACTCGGGTAGGTCTTTCAAAATTTAACTCTTCCATTTCTTGTTCTTATTGTTCTTCTTGTTCTTCCTCCTGTGCTTCTTCCTCAAACCCAAACCCAAACCCAAACCCTATCTGATTGATTGTTTCATCAGGTAAACGAAAACAAATGAGATTTTCTTCTAACCATTTCCAATTAGAGGAAATTTCAGGGTTTTTTTCTTCTACATTCTCCTCCCGATAATTTAAACTTTGTCTACAATAGAAATGTTAACACATAATAGTTGTTCTATAAAACATTCACATACATTTTGTATGAAATGTAACAGAAGAAAAAATGACTTAAACACCATTATCAATCAATTTTTGAAATGGAATTAGGAAAAAAATGTCTCAAACATTATTATTAGTTAGGTTTTTAAAAACTTACTGTGTACTATGAGATGAATTCTCAACTCCCTCTTTTACATTCTTTCTCTGATATTCTAAGTCCTGTCTACAACAAAAAGATAACGCATTATTTTTGCTGATTCATGAGATAAGTCTAAAAAAAACCAGCAAAAAGAATTACTCGACTAACATTATTAATTTATGATTTTAAAAACTTACTGCATATCAAAGGCTATCGTATTTTCAGTAGTTGCTGAAACTTGAAAAATTGAAGGTTTGTCTTGAAAAGCATTTTCAAATTCCATCTCCATTTTATTTTCATATTCAGCATTGCATTCATCTTTCATGTATTCATTATCAAGCGTTTGAAAAGCTGATATCATTTTGATTTTTCATGAGCCATTCCCATTCCTTATGTATGTCTACATCAGTATCCTCCTCTTCTGTTTCCATAGCGCTATAATGACAATAAAATCATTACTTTTTTAATAGAAATGACAATAGCACATAAAAAGGTAAGTTAAATGTCTCAGCTAATAAATTTTACTTTGTGAATAAAACTCCTAGTAGTCAGTTGGTATATTATATAGTAGATGTTAAGTCTTCAGTTACTGTTGTTAAAACGAGTGATTTATTGTGTGAAAGCATTACTTTTTAAGTGGACAAATAATTAAGTGAGATAATTAAGTCAGATAATTAAGTCTTAAGTTCAATGAAAACTTTCAAATTCACACAGAAAAACTTTTAATAGTTAGTGGATTAGTAGTAGATGTTGCTCCTCCGATTGCTGTTGTAGATCTGGATGCTTTGTGTGTGAAAACAGTGGCTCTTAAATAGGTAAAGTTGCACTGATTAAATCCTATGAATCAGCATTTTTTCACGCGAATGCAACCCAATGCTTTCGCGGGAATAAATGTTTTATTTTCACGCAAATGGAAACCGTTGCTTTCGCGGGAATAAATATTTTATTTTCACGGGAATGGAAAGCATTGCTTTCGCGGGAATAAAGAACTTATTATCACGCGAATGGAAACCGTTGCTTTCGCGGGAATAAAACTTTTATTTTCACGCGAACGGAAACCGTTGCTTTCGCGGGAATAAATAATTTATTTTCACGCGAATGGAAACTGTTGTTTTCGCGGGAATAAATAATTTATTTTCAAGCGAATGGAAACCGTTGCTTTCGCGGGAATAAATAATTTATTTTCACGCGAATGGAAACCGTTGTTTTTGCGGGAATAAATAATTTATTTTCACGCGAATGGAAACCGTTGTTTTCGCGGGAATAAATAATTTATTTTCACGCGAATGGAAATCGTTGCTTTCGCGGGAATAAATATTTTATTTTCATGTGACTGGAAACCGTTGTTTTCGCAGGAATAAATAATTTATTTTCACGCGAATGGAAACCATTGCTTTCGCGGGAATAAAAGATTTACTTTCACGCGAATGAAAACCAATGCTTTTGCGGGAATAAATAATTTTTTTTTTCACGCGAATGGAAACCGTTGCTTTCGCGGGAACAAATATTTTATTTTCATGCGAATGGAAACCGTTGCTTTCGCGGGAATACAAATTTTATTTTCACGCGAATGGAAACCGTTGTTTTCGCGGGAATAACTAATTTATTTTCACGCGAATGGAAACCGTTGCTTTTGCGGGAATAAATATCTTATTTTCACGCGAATGGAAACCGTTGCTTTTACGGGAATACAAGTTTTATTTTCACGCGAATACAAACCAATGCTTTCGCGTGAAAATAAAGTTTGTATTCCCGCAAAAGCATTGGTTTGTTTTCGCGTGAAAATAAATTGTTTATTCCCGCGAAAGCATTCGTTTTCACATGGAAAAAATGCTGATTCATAGTGATATTATAAAGAAAGTTGGTATTAATAGAGTTCAACCAGTGCAACTTTAGCTATTTAAGAGCCAGTGTTTTCACACAAAAAGCATCCAGTTCTACAACAGCGAGCGGAGAAGCCACATCTACTGCACTTTCCATTGCAACTACTGTGAGCTTTCTCTTTATAAAAGGTAAAATTTAAAAAGTTTATTATTCCCTACCTAGCAAAGATCAAAATTAGTTTAGCTATAATGTAAAGTATGAAATAAATAATCTTTCAGTTCCACCTGAAAAACTGAATTATACATTATTTATTTCTTTTTTAGAATACTATGGAGGAATTTTCTGCTTCTTACATGGATTTAAAACCAATCGAAAACAAACAGAAAACATTCAAAATAGCCACCAAAAGAAAAAACTCTAACTCTGTCACAAAAGAAGCAACAATAAAGAGACGAGCTCTTCCAAAACTGGTTTTACCCACAACATCAAACACTATGGAACAAAAAGAATTGCTCACTGATGCCGAAAGAGCTCTCAAGATGGCCAAATCTCTCAAAAAATGGAAAGCGTGTGATTTGAAAAAGATTGGAGGGTTTCTTACACTAGCATCACTTCCTGTTCCATCAGTTTTGCAAATCGTTTCTATTGAACAGAGTACTGGTGCATACGGAAATTGCTACATTCTCACCTATCTTGATAATTCAACTGGAGCGAATTTTCAGAAAGTTGTTTGCCCAAGTAGAGTAGCTGAAAGCTTCAATGTTGATAACTACCCATTACCTTTCAACATTTTGTACTTGGGTGAGATGGAAAACTCAAAAAAACCAGAGACTACTTACTACAATGTCAAACGTATCAGCACAAAATGCTTAACCACAATGGAAGCTACTGCTGAAGCTGAAAAACTGAGAAAAATGAGTGAAGAAGAACTCAAACTCACTTACGACATCGAGTAT
Source organism: Cryptosula pallasiana (assembly GCA_945261195.1). Classification (NCBI taxonomy): domain Eukaryota; kingdom Metazoa; phylum Bryozoa; class Gymnolaemata; order Cheilostomatida; family Cryptosulidae; genus Cryptosula; species Cryptosula pallasiana. Next base: position 36,731,148 of record OX183132.1, on the reverse strand, counting down.
CTCAGCAAATTCAAAGAATGTTCAATTTTTGCTTACATCGAAGAAGTAGAAAGATTCCTTCCTTTCCGATTCAATGGAGAAGAATCCATCGTAAATTGCATTTGCTATGTCACTGAAAAAGATGGAAAAAGAGAGACGAGAACACTTTTACTACCTATCAGATACAACGAGGAAGCTAAAAGATGTGCACCTGGTGTGATGATTTACAAAGGAAAAAAACAGAGTAAGAATGGAAATCCTATTCCATACCACAATGTTGTCTTCATTTCTTCAACCAACGCTAGTGATTGGGAACAATATTGCACACAAACAAATTCCAATGAGGAGCTAACAAAAACGAATAATGAGGATGAAGTTCTTAAGGAATTCATAGAAAACGAATTACAAGATTTTGATGAACAGCTTGCTGTTGTTGGTATGTAAACTCAATATCGAATGCTGACAACATGTAGTCTCAAGCGGATAAAACGGGCTATAGTGCTTTGTATTATGCAAAATTTACTGTAAAATTTTAATCATCTAAAGGGTTAATTTGATGATTTTCTCAAAATTTAAGAATGTCAAAAAAAATTAGATATAATGTTTTCTATCGCAATTATTTAACCATCTAGAGGGCTAATTTGATGATGTTTTTCCAAATTTTTTTACAGAAATAGTCATAAATATGCACATAATTATCCATACATGAATGAATGTATAAAAAAAGCCTGTGTATTGATTGGCATTACAAGTTGTACTGTTTTGTATTACTTACTATTTACTGACTTTAACTATATTATATGGAGAGATTTTCCCTACTTATTATACAATAAATGTATATAATCATATATTGATTCATTTTTAATCAATGTATTTATTTAATGTAGATATAACTCCTATCTCCTCTCTCTCAAGATAACATATGAGTTCGAATTACAAAAAATTATCAAAACTTCAATGCCATACATTCAAAATGTAGATGCCATATAAGTTCAAATTAAGTAAAAAAATAATCAAAACTCAAATGCCACTTAAATGCCACTCAAATGCCACTCAAATGCCCCTCAAATGAAATACAATATAAACTCGGCGAATTCATTCAACGCCATAACCCATTGCATCACCCCAGATTTTAACCCCACAAAAAACACTTGGTAGGGAGATCTGCTCATATATTACTACTGACCAGTAGTCTGAGTTATATGGTTATACTTGACCTACTACTGTAAGGCCTTGATCTCCGAGTCTCAGGCTAGCAGACCTATGCAGTAAACCGGACGCGGAGACTCCCACAGGGGTTGGTGGCTATACCCTTCGGCTACCAACCACGCAACCTCAATATATGTTATTGAGCTTGCGAACTGCTCCTCTGGATAGCTGAACGTCTAGTGACCATGCACCTCAGATGCTGGCTACGCTTGACAGCTACCAAATATTTTATAAACTGCTGGCTAGCAGACTCGGTATCAAGCCCAAACACAGTTGCCACCTGCAATATAGAAACAGCTATACTTATTCATCTACCAGTGTAACATAAAGAAGCGCTGTTGGCCACGCTTATACAGCTACCGACTAGACACCATCAAATCCTACTTTTCAAACGAGTAGTCAAGTGACAGTAGAACTGTTCTTCATATCCTACTGAGAGCACCCTCTCCAGATTATACCAGTGCTAGATATAGCCTGAGCTCCGCTGCAAACATTAATCCCTCGACCTCTTAGTCGATGGTTCAGTGCATCTAGAAAGGAATACCTTCAGGGTGCCAAGCTAGGAATAACTAAAGACAGTTAAACTATTTTACTAATAATAAATAATCAACTACTAACCCTAAGTAAATTATTATTTAGCAAGAAAGAGTTCTACTTAGCAGCATGCAGCTGTATTGTACTATACAAACTGCATTTTTGCATGAAAATTTAGTTATGTTATGATGGCTCTTTTGCTAAATTTTTCTTTGCGTCTAAACATAGCTTTATTTCTTATTTTCCTAGCATGAAGAAAACCGTTTTCTTCACAAAAACATATATGTAGATTACATTGAGATCTCCGAGTGAAGACTCTCATTGGATGTAGGCATAGGTTACTCGGTGCAACTTTAGCGATATATGAGCCACTTTTTTCAGACAGGAAGCCTCCACACTTAAACCACTCTTACCTAGAGCTGCTAATCTCAAAGTTGAAAGGGAATGTGTGCATTCCAGGGCTAATTACTGCAGGTGCGGTATCTATTGAACAAATTAAAAGTAATTTATAATTATAAATTATTTTAGTCTATTAGCCTGTTATAATATTATGATTTGTGAAATTAGTATTTATAAACGCCATGTGTGTTACCTACCTTCAGACCGAATGAATTCCCGCTTTTCCCTAAAAAGTTCATCCGATGAAGAATATGAAGACTTATTATCCCCTGTTCCTTCATCCCAGCTGCAATGTGACATGCCCAGAAATTCCAGTTTCAAATACCTCACTTGGACAGCTAAAAAATATTAGACATATAGTATACGACTCTGCAAACTGGTAAAAGTGTATTTATAACACGAAAACTTAACAATTCAGCAATTGAAGTAACATTGATGTACAGAAAATTCACAAGTTTGAAAACAATCACGCCTGATTGACCATAAAACTTTTCTTAGGATCACACAAACATCATATGAAAAGAGAGGCCAACGAAAAAACATTCACTGTTGTCGTTAGCGTACCAGATAGTTTACTAATTAAAGACTATTATATTAAGACAAAGTAAACAGACTGTGGTTTCACAATATAATAAACAAAATGTTTTGCTCAGTTGAGATGTTTTAAATGCAAAAGTTGTAAAGACAAATATAAAAGATAAAAGGCACTCCATACAACGTATATCGATGAGCAAACCTTCATTAAGAACAAGAACAATCTGTCCAGAGACTCTGGGTTATCCATCCGCTGATACAATATAGTGATTTGGGTTTCCATCCAGTCTGGTAGAGAACTCCTGTATTTTTCCCATGTTTTGTTTTCAGAGGTAAACTGAAAAACAATAAAAAGTGATGCTTTCATCAACTTTTTTTTCAAATCTTTGATCCAACTAGATGTAACCCTTGAAATTAACTATCCTTTAAACAATTTCTAACAGGTTATTTTCCAATCGAATCAAGGAATTTTGATGATGTTAGATGATGAGAATAAACTGATGTTTTAGTTATCAAAATAAACCAACATCTGCATTCCCAGCATTAAAATATGACTGCATTGAACATGTTTCCATTAAATTTCTGAATTCAGATCTCAAGCAGCAGATTGATGTATTAAATAACCCTCTAGGCCTACTCAGTCTTGATTGACAAGCTCGCAAAATACCCCTCTTCCAAAAATGCTCGCCAAGTTTTACATTGCACAAAAATTAAGTAATCTGTATAGCCCAATCAGATCCCGCTATATGCTTCTTATTATTTATCTTTTATTATCATTCTATACACCGCTATTTATACTTCTATGACTACCATTCATTGTTTCTTTACTAATCAAAACAAGCACAATATTTTCTTGTCTTTTGATGGTAAGAGTATGAGATAATTCCTGTGATCCGCACAAATCTTTTAGTCGTCTCTCGTTGCCATTTCAGATATGGACTTTGCGGTTATATTGAGAAAAACTGTTTATGTGTGTAGCATGAAAATCAGTCAGATAAAAAATGATGCTTAAAGAATGCTTCTGGTCATTTCTATATTTATCTGATATGTCATTGATATGTCCTTTTGACGTGCTTCAAATACCAACCTCGTCAAAATTCAATTGATTTCTATATTTTCATAACACAATTAATAATAAGCATGTTATGAGTGTTGTCTCTCCATTCCAACATCTTCGAAATATTCTGGGAAAACCTATGAAGTGCGCAAGTGGTTTAGCGAATGCTAAACTTTGTTTTATATTTTGATTGGACAATTTTTGGATCATGCAATCACTGAAGTACAACCACATGTGCTGCTACTACTACTTATTAGTTATACCAATCAATGACCTGAGTAATTGTACCAATGCTGTAGTGTTATTTGTTATACTTCAGTGATTTCGTGATCCATAAATTGTCCAATCAGAATATGAAACAAAGTTTAGCATTCGCTAAAACACTTCCGCACTTCATAGGTTTTCCCAGAATATTTCCAAGATGTTAGAATGGGGAGACAACACTCATAACATGCTTATTATTATTGGTGTTATGAAAATATAGAAATGAATTGAATTTTGACGAAGTTGGTATTTGAAGCACATCATAAGGACATATCAATGACATATCAGATAGCTATAGAAATGACCGGAGGCATTATTTAATAATAAAACGTACTTGTAAATCTTAGAACCTCCTTTTGATGTGGAGTCGTCAGAGAGATTATTTTTCCTGCTGAGATGGCATCCAGCAGAGCCAAGACTAAACAAACTGCTTAATCAAGTTTATTTCAAACAAAGATGATGTATCTTAATTTACATCAGTTTGTGTATAATTTACTAATATTGACCGTGCCTACAATCCAAAAGTGACATGATCGCCAATCAGTAGAATTTATAGTAAATTAAATTTCAGCTGGTGGGACTAGATTTTGAAACTAAAGACTTTTTGGCAAGCTTGTAGATCAAGACTGTGTGGGCCAGGAATGTCAACGATTACAACAAACTGCAGCTTAACACCCGAGTATTCAGAAAATCAATGATATAATAGGCGTGTTCGGTGTGCTCAACGTTTACATTTAATCCTCGACGGCAGTTTTTTGTCGAGGGATTATCAGCCCCTTTGTAGCAAGTTTTTTTTCAACGTGCATCAACACTAATTTTTGCGTTTGTCAACGAGTTTACAGTGCACGTTGGCCAGCGAACACGTATAAAAGTCAACGCGTTGGTTTTCCAAAGGAGTCGTGTTCTCACTAATTACTGCACTGTACCCTTTTGCGGCATTATACCAACAACGTGCTATCAAAAGTTATGATTTTTTTTCTTGTTTTTAATGGATGTATTATTACTTGATATTAATGTCATAAATTATTATTTTTAGTACTGTAATTATTATTAATGCTATCACTATTGCCAATAATAATAATAATATTATAACAACTTTCATTCATTCCATTTTTTATTATCTTTATTTGATAAAATATATTACTTCGTTTATAACAGTGAATAATCAGCACACCATTATTATTAATTATTATTAATTAATAATTCATGTTTTTGCTTGTTGCTGTCATTATTATTCATCATTGTCATTATTATTCTTATCACCATCATTATCAATACAATTTGTACTTGGCGGTTTGCTGAGTTTTAATAAAACTGTGTATAAATAGCAGATGATGCAGCTGTTGTTAGGGCAACAAAAGTCTCCCAATGAACAGCTACTTTTCAACCCAAGAATTTAGGCTAACAAACTTACGATTGCGGGGCTATATTTATGACTGAAGACACCAAAAAAGAGGACAACTCTTGCAAAATTTTGTAAATTGTACGCACTCGCTTACTCCTGTAAGTTATTGTTCGAGGGATAAACGCGTTGATCCAACTTTCTCCAACCAACGCGTTGAGACACCGAACACCCTAATGTTCAAGGCAGTTGTACTTCAAGTTTGGTCTCCATACATGTTGTCGGATTCCTGTGTATTGTAGACGGAATACTGTACCAAGCCAATCTCTACAATTTTTGGTATTCATAGAGATGGTCGATCATGGAAATCTTAAACATCCTGAAGATTGTTGGTGCTGATGGGGTGTTGAGGAGAACATCAAACCCTATTGAAATTTGTTGTCTCTTTCACAATGCTTATTTTATGCGACGAAGAAACTTACTGAAAAACTAGTATCAATAATGATGCGTAATGGGGCGTAAACTGAACGAATCGTCATTTGTTACCGCTTGCAACCAAGTTATGTTTTTTATGATTAAAGATTAAAAATCGCTATTTTTTCAGACATTTTCTTCCATGAATCACTGGAACTATTTACATGCTGTGACTGTGTTCATAATTAAAAGCTGTGCACATGTTCACAGTGTTTAACTTTGCTACGATTGTTCATAACCACTGTGAGTGGGCAACTCTAAACACTACTGGTGCTTGCAGTACGTCATATGAAATTCCACTACATGTATCGAGATCAACCTTTATAAACACAATTCCTGAATTTAACAAACAATAATATGCTGTTGGTATCTTTAGTTTAGCTAGCTTTGGCGCACAACTACTGAGTGATCTTGTGAGCAGGGGTCTGTCCATAAATAATCTGAAAGAAATATTGGCATAAATTTTAGTCTCCGACCCTTCTTGTTCCATCCCATTTGTACTCATCTCCAACCCTACACCCATGTTGCCTTGACTCCTTCCACCAGAAAATAAAAAACCTGGTAAAATAGCCCAATAGCACCTCACTTCCTGCTCGACATAATAGTAGATATTCTACCATAATATGACAGTAATCCCTTCCTACTGGATCCCTTCACCCCTCCCAACACTACAAAAATCCCCTACAGTCTAAGCCAACACATGCACTCTTCCGGCACTACCAGTTTCAACTTCCAAGCTTAAATTAACATTTCTCCAGCCCATTTGAATATTAGTATCTATAGATTGAATATAATCTTTATGTCATCTCTTTTTTGGAAACATAACTCCGCTAACGCAGATGAAGCAAAAGAGTCGAAACTAGAAAGGACAGGTGGAGCTGCATGCTGAAGAATCAGAAGAGTGAGATGATGCTTTGAGAACGCAAATGCAGACTGTTTCTAATGCACCTGTTTGGGGAGAGCAGATTGGATGTTTAAATCAACTGTATCCTAACTCAGTTATGCTTATTTTAGTAGGCAATTAGCTGTGATATATGAATTCACAATATTGATATTACAATTTGAAGTTCAGTCAACTTGTACTGTAATACATGTGTAGTGAGCCTGGCTACTTGCCATTATTACATCTGGTTTCGATTGGTAGAAGACATGGTGGATAGTTGAGGTAAAGTCTGGGGTCGAGCCCAGGGCAAATCTAAGTCAAGCCTGAGTTCGAGTCTACAGTGTCTTGAAATGTTGAAGTTCAATCTAGGTCGATTGAGTCTAGGTTGAGTTGTCTAAATAAGCCAGCACCTACCTATCAGGCGTTTTCATCTAAGTTCGCGTGAACAGTGGGAAATTTCAAGAGTTCTCGAAAGTGGATGCACCTGAAGCTGGCTAAACATGTAGCCGTGCATAAAACAAAAATTATAATGTTGTCTTTTCTTAAACGAATCATACGTCGCATGGGCTAAAAATTGAAAAATAAATGATAATAAAATAATGTTTATTATTAATAACATAATAATTCTTTCTACTAAAACAATGTAAACAAATAAATAATTACTCTCAGCACAGCTACATATTGTTCCTGTTACTCAAAGATATTTGACATGATACATTATTATAATTATTATGGCCTTGCATCAACGATCGCTGCTTGCATGATGGCGACTCGTTGTTTTTGTTGCTGTATCAAAACCGGAAATATTTATTGCCAGAAAAAAGTTTGGTTTTTAATTGGTAGGGATAAATAAAGACGAGACAAGTCCTGATTTTCAAACCAGTATTGTGTCTTGTTATCATATTCGTTTTGAATTCATTGCGAAGCGACAGCGTGAAAAAATCTTATTTTGTCCTCGCCGAAGCAAGAGTAATTTGCTAACTTGTCATAATCGTACCTTCTCATGAACTTAGCCGAAAATGCTTATTGCGTATTTTTTGTGGCTATATTAAACTGACTACCACTGCACAATGCTACTCCCCTTCTCTCAAAAACAGCTGAAAAAGCTAGAGAATTTCTCTACAATATTTTAAAAACTTTACTATCGAAAGAAAAAAATGGATAAAACTTTCTCACCACAAAAAGATTGGGTCAGCAGAGCCTGCACTTTACTAGTGATTTGTAGAAACATGGATATAAAATATTATTCTATATATCAAGGGATTCTATGAACGTAGGCAGTGACAAATAATTATTTTTTGTTTTATTTTGAACAACTGCTGAAAATAAATGCATTGGAATGCTTAGAGATCAAGAGTCCCTGTCACCTTTATGTGTCTACTTCTACCACTGCAAGTGCAGTATTAGAGTACTGCAAGTGATGCTTTGAAGTATCATTTCTTAATGTGAGCCAAACTTTGCCATAATAATGCCAGCTGCTTTTGATTATTGATGGCATCTAATAGTAGTTTGGTATGACACCAATCAAATAGAAGCTAACACCATCAAAGATGTGCAAAAGATAAAACTGATTTATTTATCACTATATTTTTGATTAATTTGGAACAAAATTATAAAAGTTACTTACCCGTTATATCACTATCAGGCTGAGCAGCAGTATGTAAAGTTAACTGCAATAGCGGTAGCAGGCATTTGAATGTGAATTGCTAGAAGTATTTGAGTCAAGGAGGAAGGCTTTGATTGATAGCATCAACTATCATCAACACTACTAGTCTAAACTAGCTGTATGGTACTAAATCAGTCAGTAAAACTGATTTGAATTATATTGGTGTTGCTCAATAGGAGAAGATAATGGAGCAGGAAACAGATGTTTACAAAAATTTACTAGGTCAACTTCTTGCATTATGTCTCTATCATATTCCCCTCACAATAACAAGGAGATAGTGTGATACACAATGCACTTCAGTTAGTCATAAAATTGGAATCACTCATCATGAAAACCATACAGGCATGTAACAGATGTCAGCTGATAGCCTGCACTGCTGTAATGTGATGAGGATGGTGATGTTTGTTTGCTAAAAAAAGCTTGTCAATTGCTTTTCTTTTTCTACCCAAACAATTGTGTTTTACCAAAATTAAATGTGAGGATTAATTCTTCATAAAAATATGCCTTAGTTTTATTTTGGATTTCGGAGTAAGCACTGTCATATAAACATCATTTACATAATAACAACTTGACCAATGCTGAAAATAATGGGCTTCAAAACATTGTTGGCAACTTTATGCTTGCTGTTGCCCATGCCTCTGCAAAATGACAACAACTATGGGGAATGGGGGTGTACCACTTATGGGCAAAAAAGTTGAATATTTGAAATCTTACTTGATTCATAGCCATCTATCACTCAAATTGCAGCTATCTAACTCGCTTTAATTCAAACTCACTCAAATTTAGGCATTCCAAGCTCATAAACAATAAGCTTAAAGTATTGAAAAGCCCAAGCATGTTCTTGTTTACACGCTTGTTCAGCACATGGCCGAGTCGTCTCACAAAACTTTTGATCAATTCCTTAGTCGATGTAAAATGAAAAAAGGGGCGCTTAAGAAAGACAAATGGCGTGGCACAAGATTCACCTAAATTTTTCTACATGGTGGTGCAGTTTGCCTAGTTGCCATGGACGAACCCAATTGTGCCAAAACACAATGCCCGTATATCAGTAATCATGATATACTAATTTTACAGTCAATATAGTATTAAACTTAGCTGAAACTGTTTAAACATTTACTAAAGATGTGCATGCAGTTTGCCTATTTGGTAGGTTATTGCTGACTGTATCCTTTTTAACATGTTCAGTAGCAGTGCTAATAACTACGGTTTAGTTAAATGGTATTTAAACCTGAATTGTATGTTATTTTTAAAATTTTTCCACAGATATAAATTAGCTCTCTTACAGTAGTCAAATGCATATTTTCTCAGTATCCTGCAGTTGTATATATTGTAAACTTTATGACATCATTAATACTTAATAAAATGCTTACCATGTGTCAACTATTAGGTGATACAGGGAAGATCAACTACTTCAATAAATATGTTATTGGCCATTTAAATTACTTTACTATATGAAACATATAACTATACATAACAAATATTGCATAACATAAAATATAATCATCAACAAGCAATTACCAAGCAAAAAAGTTGTTACAAAAACAAAAGCTGAGCAAAAAGAACAATAAAATAAAATAAATTTGATAAAAGCTCAGAGATGGTGAATAACAAAATCAATATCAAAAACTGTCAGGAACAGACTGAGATTCCATATAAGCATTGTGCCTAATGGATCGCAATAAGAGGAGCCCATTAAAACGTTGGTAAAATCGAGCAGGCTTGGAATAGTACAGATGTGTACTGTTGTAATTTACTGGTGGTGGAAGATGTTTATCTGGATTTAAGAAAAATTCCACTACCTGCTGGCCTGTCCAGCAAAACCAAATGGAGGAGCCAACATGTCCAAAGCAATAGTGATTGGTTGATATATTTTAACGTTTGAGCATTTCATTCCAACCTGCAGAAGTATATATTTCATGATTATTAGTCAGAGAGTAGCAGTAGTTGTCAGAGAGTAGCAGTCGTTGTCAGAAAGTAGCAGTAGTTTTCAGAGAGTAGCAGTAGTTGTCAGAGAGTAGCAGTAGTTGTCAGAGAGTAGCAGTAGTTGTCAGAGAGTAGCAGTAGTTGTCAGAGAGTAGCAGTAGTTGTCAGAGAGTAGCAGTAGTTGTCAGAGAGTAGCAGTAGTTGTCAGAGAGTAGCAGTAGTTGTCAGAGAGTAGCAGTAGTTTTCAGAGAGTAGCAGTAGTTGTCAGAGAGTAGCAGTAGTTGTCAGAGAGTAGCAGTAGTTGTCAGAGAGTAGCAGTAGTTGTCAGAGAGTAGCAGTAGTTGTCAGAGCGGCAATTTGTAAAGTAACAGAGGCAGCAGTGTTGGTAGTAAAAGTAAAAGCAATAGCAATAGTGATAGAAATATATCCCATCATTATCAGTAAGTAAGTGTAGTATTAGTAGCAGTATTAGTAGCAGTATTAGTAGCAGTATTAGTAGCAGTATTAGTAGCAGTATTAGTAGCAGTATTAGTAGCAGTATTAGCAGCAGTGTTAGTAGCGGTGTTAGTAGCGGTTTTAGTAGCAGTGTTAGTAGCAGTGTTAGTAGCAGTGTTAGTAGCAGTGTTAGTAGCAGGAGCAGTAGCAGTAGTAGGAGTAGTGGTAGGAGTAGTGGTCGTAGTAGCAGTAGCAGCACTAGTAGCAGTAGTAGTAGTAGTAGGAGTAGTGGTAGGAATAGTGGTCGTAGTAGCAGTAAAAAAGATAGTAAGCATTGTGTGAGTATTAATAACAGTAAAAGTAGTAATAACAGTAGAAGAGATTGTATTAGCTTTAGTAACCGCAGTAGTGGCAGTAGTAGTAGCACTGGTAGTAGCAGTAGTAATAATAGTAGTATTGATAGCTGTAAAAGAAGCAGTAGTAAGAAAGTAGTAGTACAAGTCACAACAGCATAAATTAAGCGACTGAACAATTTCATATAAAAAACCACTCACCACAATTCTGTAGGACACTGTTATATTGGTGGTAGAGTTCAAATCTCCACAAATTGGTTCCAGAATAGGACCGATTCTCAGGGTCACATGGTTGTCTCTTGTACGAGCCATTACTGGGTTTGCTTCTACTTCAAATACATTCTTAACACCACGAACACTCCTTCCACCAGCTCTGAACATGGCAGTCTGTTCTATATAAGCCTTTGGTGTGACGGAAACATTCTTCATGTTGGTTACCGAAAGTGACACATCTATTGTATCATCTACAAGGTAACAGTCTATATTAACCATTGTCATGCTAATATAAAAATTGCAAGCTTATGAATGTAGTGAGCTGTATCTTCAAAGTATGACTGAAGGAGTTATTTCATTGTAAGAAACTAAGAACGTTGAAACCTTACATTTTCTGTATTAGAAGAGTTTTGGGAAACTTATATCAGATATAGATATACTTAGGCAGCTATTAGAGCAGTTATAAACCTGTGACCAGCACACTAATTATTATTATCTCTAGAAGTGCTTCCCCTTTCTACACCAAATACATCTGGCAAACTTAAGTGCTGACTCAAGATGCGAGTGAGCGATTTACCAAAACTTACGAGGTGCTTCCCCTTTCTACACCAAATACATCTGGCAAACGTCAGTGCTGACTCAAGATGCGAGTGAGCGATTTACCAAAACTTACGTACCATAACGTGATAATCATTAAGTTTTTTTACTGGGTATAGTATAATGATCGAGTATCTTGAACAGCAAACTGTTTGCTCTAACCATAAAGATACATACAGCCAGAAAACCTCAGGACCACCAATCTCCAACTTAACTGATGCCAGATATACAGAACCAAAAGTTATAAGAACTAGAAGCAGTAAAAGTAAGCGAGGCCAAACTATGGAGCCAGATTAATTACTTATCAGCTGGAGACTCTGCCTTCTGCAACTACACCTTCTATTTGTTTAATCTCTGGCTCTGTGTATCATAGGGTTGTATATATTAGATTGTTATGGTCAGTTTGACCTATTACAGCATTGCATTTGATTGGTCTACACCAGTCGTTTTAAACTTCTCTTGTGAAGGCCACAGTAGAATTTCGCTAGATCATCTGTGGCCTCTTTGCCTTTTGAGGCAAGGAATAATTTTTAATAAACTTGTTTTTCCAAAATTTCAAATATTATTATATCCAACATATACGAAAGTATAATAGGTTTCACAAAGTTAATTATACCGTGTATAAGTACATTATTTAGTTGTAAAAGATAACTCCTTTACGCTTGAATTCTGTCAGTGGTATCCTCTTCCGCAAAATAGCTAGCCATTGAACATGCAGCCAGAAGAGGATTGTAATTTTACTGCCTCTGAATGCAGCAAAAATAAATAACAATTTCTATTTCGGTTTCTGATTTTCTCTTATAAAACACTGCAAAAATATTTCGATGATTGTCACCATTTTATCAGAGCGTGTTCAAGTTTGATACTTAATGCATTGGTTTTTATTACTGTTAGGCTGTTTTTCTATTGTCACATTAGGTTGGAGAGACTCGTCTAAAGATCACTGAAAGTATGTTACATTTGTTTGCAGTGTGGCCTCTTGGACTATCCCAATTTGCCATTTGAATTTTCTTTAAATGGGTGAGAAAGCCTTGGTTTAAACATTATGGAACCCATTTGCTTCTTGCAGTGCAGCTAAAAACAGGCAGAGTTTTTGATACAATCATTATGTTCCATTTGCACTGCTGTACAAATCACATCCTGGGAGCATAATACATATTGTTAACTTTTGAAGTTGGTTGATCACTATTGGAGCCATAGTGGGTACCTCAATCTCCATTAGCCGCTATCCCAAATGTTTATTTCACATTATGATGACAATGATCTTCATTTATACTTATAGTTGTCTATGCACCAAATAAATAATGATATATAGTTACTACTGTTAAAAAATTGATTCATTCAGAGAATTATTAATCTAACTTATTATTCGATTAGTAATGCCATATTAACATCATAAGCAAAGAATAATTATTCATTAGTAATTAATACTACTTTTATTAAACCTCTGAGCCAATCACTATCTAATCATTATCATATTTATTTTATCGATGCACTTGAACGCACATACTATTTGTTTATACATCACTAAGTTAACTCCAACTGATTTGGAAAACCAAGTAAAACGAGTAATAGCTGTTGACTCCCTAGTTCTTGCCTTGGTAGCTGGGTGACCACCAATGGAAATGGAAACTTGTAAATAACATGGAAAGTATATAGAAACTTGGCAAACATAGAAATTTGGTTCATCTTTATAATCACATTAAATCTGGTTTCGTGTTTTTTTTTTCTTCTTCAACTTTTCAGTATTCTTTCAATCCATTGAAAATTGTATTTCATATAATCACTATAGTGTATACTGGCACCCTGCATAGGAGTAAGCTCTAGCATGGGACAAGATTGCCATCTGCGTTTTATCGTAGTTCACTTTCAGGTAGTAGATTATGCTGAAATCAATATTAAAGTTTTTTAACATAGTTTAATTTAGGTTGGTATAAACAGATATGGGAACGAGTTTGGACTGGAACGAATGCCGACAGAAATGAAATCAGGCATGACTGAAATGAACCTTGACACCTTTAAGGATTAACACCAACAGGCCCGAAATAAATTTTTGTTACAATGAAACATAACAATTTTTTATGTCCTTTCCTAGCAATGTTAACATTCATTCCTTGTGGCATACGAACCATGGTTTTAAAGTTAGTATTTAATACAACTGTGCAATGCAGCAAGGATCGCTGACCTAAAAATCATTTACAATTCTGATTGGATCTGCCATTGAATAGATTAGTATCTACTATTTACACTCACGCCTGTGTGTATTCTGTAAACCGATATTTTTAAATCATGTACTTCAACGGTTCTGTTTTTCTAAATTGCACACCCTCATCTCATTGATTTATAAATAAAGTTATTCAGATAAAATACTCTCAAAGTCAATCCTGATAAATAATTTACAAAAGAGTTTTAAACCTGATGAAGTTTAATTTATTGAAAGTGAACCTATCTCGTAAACCTACCTGAGCCCGATCTGATGGCAGTTCTATTGAAAGTTGCATACACAATAACTGGACCAGAAGCACAGCAAAGACAGCAGTCCGTGTGTTCTTCTTCTCTTTCTACAGGCTCCTATAAAATATATTTTGAGCAATTTAGCCGCATTTTTGACGACACGCGGATATATTTTACACAAACGGAGTTGCCTGAAAAAATACAGTTTCATTGCAAATCAATTCAATGAATATGCTGTAGAAAAGCAAATTTTGAATAACATAAATACATAAAAATGCGACTGGGGCAGATTTTGTACAGCGCTTGTCTAATATTATCTTAGACCCTAGCAGAAAATGTACAAAGAAATGAACAATGATCCATGGGCCAAGCTGAAAAATTTCTGGTCTCAGCAAAGAGGGTTTAAAATGAAATTAGGGATTGCACAGTTGCTCCTAAACAGTTTTGCTGCCTAGTGTGAAAACATAAGAGCAGAAATACTGAAAAGAATGAAATTTTTTGATGCGTAACGGAGTTTGAAGGTATGTGAGATATTTTTGAAGGAGGCTTTATCTGTTTTTTCACTCTGTAATTGTCATAAATTTATTCATGAGTATGTAAAAGTGAAAAGAAGGGTTTTTATGTGGTGATTCTGCTAATGTATTGTAGAGAATTGCAGCCTTTTCTCTAGCTATTACACTTTGCATTAGTGGATAAACTTCAGGCCTGTGCAGTGGAAATAATTTTAATATGAAAAATAATAACAATTACTGGTTGATGTATAAATTAAATTGCTTTTTACAACACTCAATCTTGACTAGTTTTCTGCTCAATCGAGGCTATACCTAATCTCAGCCTAAGTTTTACCTAGACTTGGCAATGACTCGACCTAGGCTTGACCAACCACCAGGTGCAACCGAACTAGCTGGCCAGACAGAATAGTCAATGGAAAATGTATATGAATTTTAAAATGTATGAAAACTGCAAAATTATAAAATAGAACATTCACTTAACAAAGCTCACAATCAACTGATAGTAAAAAGCAGAGGGCTCTTTTTTATAGAGCGAAAGTGCAGTTGAACTAATGGCCATTAGTCGGCTCACAGCAAACAGGCGTATTTGAATCAAATGTATGCCATTTCTATAGAGTCTGTTTGCACAGGGTTTTCATTTCAATCCTGGCATTGTCAGTTAATTTATTTCTAGGTAGTTGTGTAACTGAGGTGAGATATCCTAAACAAAAATAACATCAATTGCAATCATTAACAGGGGAGAAAGTGAACTTCTATTCGCTCTAGAGGGTCATGATTTGGGAGTAGGGAAAAACGTGTGGCTGCTAGGGCTGTGGTGGTTTCATAGAGTTGAGGCTGGGGTAGGGGGGAATTGAAGAGTGAGGGAAGAGTGATGTCAGGCTCTGTTTTGCTTGGATTATAGTCGTTCTAATAACCATTGGAAGGTATTAGAAACTGGTGGGATGGTTTTTGCAGCTGTGGGGTGTCTAGAAAAATAGGTGATAGACGTGTAGGACAAAGAAGGGTGTACAGGGGTATAGAAAAAATAATTGGAAAACGAATTTCACTATATGGGCGGCTTCACGTGACAGCTTATACCAGACAGAAACTAATTTATTTCATAAAAGCGGATGACTATTTTCAGATCTAAAGCACTATTAGGTGTTTGCCAAGGTTTGGGCATGTCGATACCTTCCAAAGGGTTTTAAAGATTATCCAACGCAGTAAACCACATTTATCTGCTGAAAAAAAAGGTTTCAGAATTGGCTATTAACAATTGACAGCAGGCTTGCATCAAACAGCTGCAGTCTTGCACTGATTGTCTGGTTTTTATCGTTTTTCAATTTAGAGATTTCAAGTTGGTATAACATTAGCAGGGATAAACACTCATCATGGGAAAAGGGAGGTATCTTTGGGAGGATATTACCCCACAAAGTTTTTTAGATCTTGATGAAATTTTAAAGAAGAAGGGGAAGGGGTAGGGCAGCCTCCTTACTTTATTGTTTGTTCATTATTTTCAGATCTTTGGAAATAGGGGGGCGCCTCCACTTCTACTAGGAATTTATTAAACTTTTTTCTCGTGTTTTCCTTTGGTATTACTTAGCTTTAGCCTTCTAGCTGACCAGCTTCCCATGAGGATCAAGCTTCATGGGAGTCAAACTCCATGGAACTCCATAAGCTACTGGGAACACCTCTCCAGTGGCAATTTTGGGCAGTGGTATGCCTAGTGACCACAACAAGTTCCTGTCACTTTCTACATCATCTTGAAAAGCTTGTCAACTTTGAGGGCTTGTACTATCATTTTTACAATCTCAAGGGAGGCCTGTATAACATCACTGGTGGATGAAAGAGGTGTGGGGGTTTCAGTAATGCTAAAATAGGGAGTGTGTAGGGCTGGCGGGGAACATTCGGGTTACTAGTGATGGTTGGGAAAATGAAAGAGTCCTTAACATGGGATAAAGGGGTTCTTGATCTTCTCAGAGTCATTGAAACTGTGTTTGCCCATATTTGATTGAAGGAAGGGGGAGGAGGGAGTACCAAAATACATCTGTTTTTCCATTCTGGTGTTGTCTACAAGGCAGAAATTATATCAACTGCTACCATTGATCAACAATTCAAAAAGGACTTCTTGCTGATCTAGACGGCACCGATCTGAGAAGTAGGCAGAAGGAGGGTGGCTGCTAGGACTGTGGGAGTTTCATAGAGCTCAGGTTGGGAGAGGAGCCTGGAAGACAGGGTGTCAGGCGCTAATTTGGTGGGAACATATTTCTTCTAATAGCCAAGGAAAGGTACTAGGAACTTGTGACGCTATTTTTGTGGATATAATGGTGTCTAAGGGAGGGAAAAAGGGTGGCAGGGGTGTAGGACAAAAGAAGGAGTACAGGGGGTGGATAGAAATAGTTGTACAAACAATTTCACTACAATATTATGCACTCTCAACCACGTATATGATGCCTTTAGATAGAAATAATGGAAATGTTATTGAATCGGATTGAGAAAAAATACTAGTTGGTGCAATGTGAAAAAATAAACTAATTATATTCTGGAAATTTTCATGTGACAGAAATATAGCAAAACATGCAGTTTGTAACCAAATGTTTGTTCTGAAAATTGTCTTAATATAAATGCTAGTGTGAACTTCACAAAACGTTGCAATCAGGTTTGTACCATTTCTTGGTGGACATTGTCTTTTGGAGTTACTACCTACATCTTTTTTATATTTTACTGGCATATAGGATTATAAAAAGTTACATAAAATTTGAATAGTGAAAAACTGAGTAGTGCAAAAGACTTACGCCGCTAGAAAAAAATGAATTCTTTAAAAGTTTTTGTTTAAATCCCCAAGCATTTGTTTAGTGTCATTGAAAAATATACCACCAACCATATTTGCCCTCAGATCAACTCGAGGAGGATTCCAAAGGATTATGGGAAGATTCGCTTTGTCATCAAAGACGTTTCCAATCCGATCCATCTTAGCAAGTAGCTGGTAAAGAATTTTCCCATTAGCGTGGTCAGAGAAACTGGAAGGTAGATGTCTAAAAAAAGGGGTATGCTTGTGTGATTATGATAAAAGCATATTGTAGATAACCTCCACCTGCCTCTGGCTACCATTCTGTGCTCTGTCTTTTGTAGAACTTGCAAGCACCCATAGCCTGCTCCCAAAACAGAATACCTCACTGCTAAACATTATATACCTTTGATCCAATATGATGCACAATACTTCGGTATAGCCACAGAACAACAAAACAGAACATGTAAATCGACATATGTAAATGTTATATACAACAACCAAAGAAATAATGATATTACTGGCACTGGCCCCTTCCAGCAACCCACCGACAAGTGTCAGCCAGCTTGCACAAGGATGCTTCTGCTGCCAGAAGGATATATTTATGTAAAGAATGTGTACATCAAAGTAGTGTCCTATCAGAGTGGTGGCCGAAATACCACATGCCACTATATAAATCCATTGTTGAAGGCAAATGTTAGGTGTTTTCGCGGGCTTGATAGATCCGGACAATAAATTTAATAAATAATACTTTCTGCAATTTATTTAATGCAAATGGGTCGGTAGCAATATTTTTAGTGGATCGCAGAATACCATCCCCACAGGGAAAAAATTTTAATTTGCTGGGCATACTCATAGGTCGCAAACACTACCAATCCATAACATAAAATTAAAACATATCCGCTCGGGTGACATTTGTTTCAAAGCAGTTCATTCTCGGTACTATTATTATAATTATTGTATTATCATTATTTATTATTATCATTATAAATTGTATATTATGTTTATTATTTATCATGGCTGTCACGCTCATTAATAATAACTTATTGGAAATAGATTCATCATAATGATAAAAAGTAGAGCTAATTTGCTAAAACAATAAAAATAAATGTTATTGTGATAGTTATTGAAGAATGAATTGCCTCAAAATAAACATTGTCAACCGGACAAGTGTAAAGTTGTTTATTTTTTGACCGCTACCACTCTCTTCTACTTGCTGATGCATCATGCTAATTGTATCAGTAGGAGATCAAAGGCTTGATTTGTGAAAGTAGCTGTGCTCGCTACAATGCACACTGAAACTTTATATGTTCACCATCTGATCCGGATCATAGGATCTCACTTCTTATTATTATATAATAAAATGTAAACTCCTGGATCGATGTGTTCGCGGCCCACCTATGTGGATCCGAAATATAGATAATAGCCGGTGCATTGATCCAGCCTGCGAGTGCACCTTTTGCCACCTTACAATAGCAACATTACACTAAGTTTTCTCTCTTGTAAAAGTCATTTTTGTTTTTATTTGCCTTCTTACAATGCAAACGGACTTGACAATTGCTTGCTTGATCAACCTTTTACAAAACGTCAAACAGGGCTCCAAAATATGCGGTAATCTTTGAAATACTAATTACGTCTATGTAATAAGTATTTACAATAGACCTCTTTTGTTTTGAAATGTTTGTTTCTATAAGAGAGCTCAGCTTAAGCATACAAAAATGGAAAAAAAATATTGCTAAATTATCATGAAGATTACTACATATATTAAATAATTACGAATAACAAATATCATTGACTATTGTTAGTATTTATTGGGATAATCAGGGCATAATAGGAGCTAAATGTTTTTGAATCAGTAATCTGTTTAACTCATGTGACTAAATTGTCAATCTACATCATAAATAATATTTACTATAAAGAGTATGTTGCTCAGTCAGCACTGAGTGATATTTCTATTAATCCTAAATGGATACAGAAATTTCTCCAATTGGGTACGGGTATAATAATAAATGAAGCTTAATTATTACCCATAAATAATAATCATTAACTAGTAAGTGATAAAACTACATATGCTGTTATTATAAAAACATAATAGTTGTATCTAGCTACGTATGTAGCTGGCCAGGTGTATAGTTGCATATAATGTTCACATGACTAAATAATTCAGGTATTGCCAAAGAGGTGTTCTGCAGCTCCACTGTCTGCTTGCTATCTGCATAGAATCAATTACTACAACAGGATTAAAAACACAAAAATAAATTCTATAAAATCATAAAATTGTGCTTTAATTGTGCCAAAGCACTCAAAACCAGGACCGCCATTGCCCCAGGTCAAACACATATCAGACGGAAAAGTGGCATGCGGCATGCCGCCCAAAAGCAACAGCTGCAGTCACGAAACCAATGACTATCCCTACGACACCAAAATGGGCAGATAGTGCAAACATGTCACTGTACTTTCCTTAACAGGCTAGGTACTGAGTGTCTCATGTAGTGGTATAAAGGCAGCTCCTGCTACTAAACTTAACTTATAACAGATATGTTACATGGAGGACACGGTGTTACATGGAGGACACGATAAAAAGTGTTACACAGTAACTGATCCTGTTTACCATATAATCAATAAAAATATGATTGATATGAAAGGTAAAACTACGATGGATGTAGGTATTTTGTTATTTTGACAATGATTAACATAAAAAAGAAACATTAACTGAGACAATTTCAGCTTATGTTAATATACATATGCAAGCTGACTTTTTGCCGCTATCGTAGGTGTGCTTTATATCAAATGTGCCGGACAAGAGTGGACAGAGTTT
Source organism: Cryptosula pallasiana (assembly GCA_945261195.1). Taxonomy (NCBI): domain Eukaryota; kingdom Metazoa; phylum Bryozoa; class Gymnolaemata; order Cheilostomatida; family Cryptosulidae; genus Cryptosula; species Cryptosula pallasiana. The sequence goes on along the minus strand of OX183132.1, from coordinate 36,710,735 downwards.
TTTTTATTAAACTCAGGCTCCTTCCACTACCGACACAATGGCATTGACTTCAAACAGAATGTATCAACGTCCTCTGGGTCCACAACCCAAACTCACTGCGCCAGATTTTGCAATAACAACAATTTTTCCACAAATCTATTTAGCAATATAATAAAGGCATTAGTACAAAACTCCACTAACTTGTGCTCAATAAATACAAGAGCTCCTTTTATAGGAAGAGAAGATGAACATTCACCCCCTTATTAGGGGCGAGTCAATTACGGACAATAATACAAGTATATAGCAAATAAGCACATAGAACACAAAACATACAAACAACATGAGCTGATCAGTTCGTCAGCGCATGGCAAAGTAACTCTGGGCTGCCTTTGCGCCATTTTTACAATAGTCGAAAGTTTCCGCCCCTTATAAGGGTTCTCAGTTCCATAATCTCTGTTACTACAATCTGCATTTTTTCCAAATCATCTTCTAGTGGTGAGTATCCAACTCCTTGGGTCCCAGGCTATCCTAATCAACCATTTTTCTAGACTGACTCCTGGTCTTACCCCGATGTCAATATAAACTACTTCCTAGCTATTGGAACCCCTCAATGCAGAAACTATGGGAGCCATAAACTGTCGCTGTTAAGACTGGTAGTCCAACACTGACTACTCTTGCTGAGAAAGAGAAGGGGCAAGACAGCTGTTACTTACAACTGTTTCTTGTGGGGACAGGGGATATAGGCAGGTACCCAGGCTTATAACAAACTCTTCAGTATTCTATAAAGTGTTCCTAATTGTTAACTTATTGCCAAAGCTTCGTAGAACTAACCTATTTTGTAAGAGAAGAACCTGGACCAAAGATAAAGTTGTCAAGCTACTGAAGTGAATGGGATGCCTTCTTTCACACCTTTATGCATAAACAATGTATAATGAGCAGATACTGGCCCAGTATAGGATTGGAGTAGGTCGCAACACGACCTTGCAAAAGGATTATTTAATCAACTTCCATCATAGCAGCATTGCTACTATTTCGGACAAAGATGTTAAAAAAAAATATCTGAATGATGCTATCTCCAGAAGAGGAAGGTTGAGAAAGGTACCCAGAATATAATGAAAAGGGCTGTTGACTGGCGTAAACAAGGAAAGGAGAAATAGTCACAAAATCTAGACCTTACCCAAATCCATTACAGCATTACTTTTGATTATATTATTTTATAAGGATCCAATATTTCAATAGCTTGTCAATGAAGATGTATAAGTTTGTACAACATATAACTGAAATTTACTTACCTAGAACCGATAGCCTCAAAGTTGAAAGGGAACGTGTATGCCCCTGGATTAAACACCACAGGTCCTGTACCAATAGAAACAATCAACTGCACAATTACAAACGTGGGTGATTACTAGGTCTACTTGTTTATAATCACATATTGGGTGGAGTTAGTATTGTCAATGGTGTAGCTGCTCACATACTTCCTGATTGAAGAAGTTCCAGTTCCACTTCAAAAATTTGATCTGTTGAGGAGTAGGTGGACTTGTCATCCCCTGATCCTTCACTCCAGCTGCAATGTGACGTGCCCAGAAATTTCAGCTTTAAATACTTCATTTGGATACCTAAAAGGTGTTAAACAAAAAATAGTCTTGTTAGAAAAACTGTAAGGAGCTTTTTTCAGTTTATAAATTTGTAAGGTCGACAAAAATATTAAATTATCAAAATATTTTTGTTATAATCTAATGTACATGTAGTTTTCCAATTGAAAGAAACAAATTGAATTTTTTGTTTCAAATTGTTATGGCTCTGCTCTAAATTTTGCACGAAGCGAAAAGTTAATGTCATTTTGATGAAAACTTTAAAAAACTCTTACGATTCTCAAATATAACAGATAGTTCCATAAATATAATGGGCTTAGATTTGCAACTATGACAACCACAGTGGATGGAGAGCATTGATGTATGTTGAAGAGCGTGGAAATTTGAAAACAAACCTTCATTGAGAACCAGAATAATATTTCCAGAGACTCTGAGACGTCCGTCTCCTGATACAGTATAGTAATTTGTGTCTCCATCCAGTCGGATAAAGAACTCCCGTATTTTCCCCATGTTTTTTTTAATCAAACTGGAAATAAGAAACAATGCAGATTTAATTTAAATATTTTGGGTTTTGAACAGCTCAAAAACATAGATAGAATTCGATAAAATTTTTAAGCAAGTTAAAATCAAATATTTGCTAAAGTTCTTTGTTTTTAATTGAGCTAAAGTATCTTAACATTTTCACATCATGTGACTAATTTATTTTGCAATTCTGCGCCGGGCAAACAATTTTACCAGCATTAGCAAGACAACTCCTGAAAATTAACAACCCAACAAGACGGAATTGTTGGTAGTTTATGTCAAGTAATTTTGAATGAATCTATTGAGAGATTTTGTGGGTTATAGTTTGACCAGAAAAAATAAGAAATTAATATTTCAAAACTCGATAACACTTGAGATGTAAAGCGCAGTGTCCATTAGCGAGTTCTGGTCTTATTTCCTGCTTGGCAAAAACGTATAGCTGCTCAAGATATTACACTTATTTGATATTTTGCTGGTAAAAAACAAGCTGATTGGTTGCTACCATTTCTGCAGTAGCAAGCAGTGTTTTTTGTTTTCAAATTTTTAAGTTATCAAAATGTTTTTATAGCAATAGCTTAAGTGCAAAAATGTCCATAGCGATATCTATATAAATGTTTTTATTAGACTCGTCCAACAGCAACTATAATAATGATGTTAAATAATATATTTTTCACTATAATGTGTGACACTAAAATGCTGATTAATAAAGCGAAACAAAATCCTTGTTTTTGTCCGATACAAACTACGCATTTCTTACAGCAAATGATACTAAAACAAAGTGGATATGCAAAAAATAACATTGATTTTCCAGATAAATTTAAAACAAGTGACTTTGATAATCGCTGTCATTAAGTGACTTCACCACATGACAAAACGATACCAACAAGTACATGACAAGATTTACAGCAAACCAATTTATTGTTATTAGTTTATTTCAGACAAGTTATACAACGAACTTACCTATATTAACAGTGGTGACAACTATATGATACTTTTGGCAGTGTGTCAAAAACAAACCAAATGTAGAGTAAAAAACTAAAAGGTCATGTAACTAGGCTTTCATAACACCAACTGTTTGATAACATACACCACTGGCAATTAGTTACTCATTAATCAGTCAAGCGTAACATTGGCTCACTGTTGGTTGATGCATGCCAGAGCCTGGCCCTGATCCAATCAACAGTTCACAATGAGATTGATAGTCAATCGAAAAATATTGTCATTGTTTATCATACTCATGTGACAACAAAAATGGAGTTGTAGATACGAACTCGTGCACACGCATCACTCAAAAATACATGAATGTTTTCATTAGGCTCAAGCAACGATGTTATCAGCTGTAATAGTTTAAAGGATGAGTGTTTGATGGCATGTAAGACAGGAAACATGAGTATATGACTATTTCATAAGGACTAATGTTGGCAGAGCCTATAAAAAAAATTCATCGTCATGCCAAAGTGTTTTGGCTTTCAGCCAAGCTTTAGCAACAGGATTAAAAAATCTCAAAAACCAGCTATTACATTTTTATATTCCGGAAATTGCTTTCGTCTTGAAATTTTCTGCTTTGTTCTTATATCTACTTTTACTTTTATATTAAGCATATAACTGTTGATATTTCTGCTTACAAAACAAGTAATATTCCATAAAAATTTAACAGAATTCATCTTGATTTGTCTAATTTGAGTAATCATCCACTAAAAAATTGTGATTATCCAATCCATTCGTAGTATATGAACAACAAATGCTGATTTGTAAAGTCTTTTTGGATATGTAACAGTCTCATATACACCCGAGAACCAGAGTTAGAAACTTGGGTTTTGGTATAAAGGCAGGGATTGCCAAAAACATTCATTGTGGTGAGGCTTTCAAAAGTAACAACACATTATAAATGCAGTTGTTTTGAAAATTGTTTAATTACATTGCATGCTAAAAAGTCTGGTCCGGCCAGAGATAAGATAAAAACACTCAAGAGTTTTGTTTTAGATTTAAACTGAAACATTTTTTTAACCTGAAAGCAGATTTATTTGAAACTGAACATTATGAAATTTCGATACTTAAATTGTCATTTAGATTTGGTGACATTTGTTATATTTTGACTTTAAAACTTTGAGTCGATATATCTGAGCGTTGACTTGCAATCAAAAGTGTTACTAGTGAAAGTATCTGATTACTCATTAGAACTTGTTACTTGCTTGTTAAAGTGTTGAGTTCCATCAAAACTTTCTTATCACCGCTGGGCAAGTTCATGTTCCCTTATCAAGGCTGTTTCCCCACTACAGGAAGCAAACAAGAAAACCGGGAAAGATTAACAGCCCCTTCCCATTGAACTTACATTTATTACTACAAGCCTCGTCTTTAAATGTGTGCGGGTTGTATAAAAACTTGAAGTGCGCAAAAACCACACATAAATCTGAAAATAACATGTAAGTACTTTCAAATAAGGTCAAGTTTTTTAATAGAAATAAAGTCTCTAACAAACAAGTAGCCGTTAATGAACCAGAAATTAAAACCACAGCCAGGTGTCAGGTGTTCTGATTGAGTCAGTAGTTTTATACATTGCCAGAGAATATGCTAGCAGGCCAGTTTGGAATGCTGCAGAACATTAAATGTTTATAATCGAACCGGTGGAAGTTTTCTGTATTGGCAAGCTCAAAATCTAACATTTGAAACGCCATGCTGAGTGTAGGGTTTAGCGTTATGGGGATTGTTCACCTTAAAACAACCATGATCCGAATCCTTAGAGTTTCAAATTCAGATGACAATTTAGTCAAAATTGAGCTTTTTATGTTAACTACAGTTACAGGAATGATAAGGCCTTGAAGTTTTGCTTTTAATATTTGTAAATAATGGTAATAGTGACAGCGATTCTTTGAAACCTCATGAAATTATTTTTATTCTTCATGTACATATAGCGATCGAGCTAGTGATTTTGCTTAGCGATAGGGTAAGTCCCTCCCCAAAATTGCGCCACTTTTCACTACTACCCATTCTTCAGCAATTCAGGTCAAACTCGCTGTTGCAAAGCATAGCCTTCAATTTATTATAGGGTTGTTGGTAGATCGGAGCGCTGCATATGACGAGACACTATTGGAAACAACGCTAAAGCATTTGTGCTCTGTGATTGATTAATCAAGGAATCAACTAGCGATTTTTTGATCTTGATCAAAACCTACCAATAACCTCAAATAAAATTCTAGCAATTGCTTAGGAATTTTGTCGGAAACAGAAGTTGCAAAATCACGCAATCGCTAAGGAAAACGCTTAGTAATCGCCATATGTACATGCGGTATTAGACCTTTTCTTTATTATGGTAAAATATAATTGACTAGGATACTATGATAATTAGTATTATTATATGAGTGACACGATGGTTATTACAATCAATTGCTATTTATTCTATATTCAATAAGAGACTCGCCTCACAATGACACTTACCATCCTTCGAAAAATAATAACTCTTTTCTTGAGCAAAATATGTTGTGCCAAGATATTAGGCATTTTCGGATCGAGGACGTCCATGCCTTGAAAAAATTGGTCTGAGAAAGAGCTTTCGAATGCAATTTGGACGTTCGTTCCGGGCATAATATAGATGCATAAACGTTCAGACTCAAAAGCTTATTTTTTGCGGAGCTGTTTTCTTCTTTATTTCTAGTGTTTCAGTAAATAGTAAAAGACATTCTGGAAGGGTGACAATATTTTGGTAATTATAAGAGAGGCGAAAGTAAATAATCATTTTGATAACTATTCGAACTACTATGTATTTTACTATTTGCTATTTGTCATTATGTAACAATGTTTAGTATCAATTGTTGTTATTTGGCTATTCAACAGTTGAATGATTGTTTTTAAGTAACAAAAGTATAATGAAGTAATCAATTACAACAACAATAACAACTAATAATAATATTATTAGTTGTAATATCATTTGAATAACAGTAATGTTAATAATAATGATTATCATGGCTGTTCATGATTTTTTGCATCATCCATCATTGTTTTTTTTTCCATGGATGCAAAGCAAGGTCTTAGGAATGGCAAGGTTGTCATCAAGCACACATTGTTATATCGAAACCATTTCTTTTTCAGGTTAGGAAAGGTCAACAGTATTGCAACCTTCACTAAAGATATTGAAGGATTGGAGAAGGACAAATATATTTCCTCAAATGTAGTGGACCCCTGTGCTTTGTAAGTGTGCTCATTGACTACTATATGATGTATATGTCATATAGTAGTCAATGAAATCTACATCAGATAAAGTTATTGATGGCCAGACAGTTTCATGCATGAACAAACATGGTTGAAATGAAACAGAAAGTGAACAAAAGAGTTTTACCCATCATGCTATAATTAGAAAAAAACCTCACAGGCGCTAGGCTATTTAGAAAGCGTAATCAGGGAAAGCTTCCAGCTTCACAGTAAAACAACTATGATACCTCAATGCGAGCAATCAATTTCCAAACATCTCAGCATGTTGTAGCGAGCCTACGAGCCATGAAGTTGACAGAAAATAGCACGAAGCTTTTTATTCATATAGTTGGCAACATTAACTGAATGGCTTTCAGTTAAATTGATTGCCTTCACCTGTGGAACAGGTGATAAACAGCATCTGTCACATTTGGTTTAAATAAATAGAAAACACTGGTTGCAAGCGGACCAGCAAAGGTTTCCTAGGAGTTAACTTGGTGTATTCACAAGTGTTTTTATGTTTTTCAAACTGTTGTTCAAAGCCTATGAGTTGCATAGACTGTGAGAAAAACTGGTCTTAACAGCATTCGATCTCTTTTAACATCAAAATGAAAATGTTTTGAGCCCCAATCATGTACCAGTCATTTTAATCTCTTCCATATAAAAAGCATTTGCTTTCACCAAACATTCACCATCGATTAACTGAATATTACCTGATCAAGTTCCTGGAATTATCTACCACCAAAGCCACTGGAGCCAAAGCTGGAAAACAGTTGTTGAGACAAAGTGAGAAGGGATCCACATTTTTCAAACATTCATGCAGTGAGTTTTTGTTGTTTACTGAAGTGACAAACTATCATTTAAAAATTTTAAAGCAGTTATCTATTAGATAAATGCTTCATGGTAGGCAGCATTACAAAGAAAATATAAACACAACAAAGTTGAGGTATTGAACTTACTAATAGTGGTAATATCCTCATTTTTAGAAATTCTGTTCCGTCATTAGAATTGATACATTTCATGCAAAGGAACATTTTGTGCAGCAAAGCCAATTATCATGTTGTGAGCATTTTGCAAAAATGTCAAATGTGTAACTATGTCAACTCGGAGCTTTAGCTTCAATGCCTGTCTAGTTGTTGATGTCATGTTTGCTTGGCCACACTTATTCTTGTCTCAATTATGCTTATTCAAGCTTGCTCAATTTTCACCAGCAGCAAGAAGTGTAACGGTTGGCTGCATCAATACTGCCATAGCAAGGCATTCTTCACATTGTTACCACTTGTAGAAGCACCTAAAGTTCAGTTACTGTTGAGTTGCAAAGACAGCGCTGTTCTAGTTCTCATGGGTGGGTGATAGTGGTTCACTGTACACGTGCAGATATCCTGATATACCACTTGGATAGCCTAATCAAAAATAAATGTGATTGCAAGATGACGTGAGGCTGAAGGACTGTTGAGGTACAATAATAGATTCCACAAAGTTAACAAGTAATGGTTGGATACCTCTTGGTTTGCTAAAGGCGCAGCAGTTCAAGGGTCTATCTAGATGTTCTAGTTTGCATGAATTTTTATTTGTTTGTTAGAAACATATTTCCACAAAGGAGAATTCTTTCGCTGTCATTAAATCATTAAGTATACCCATCGAGTCCAATAGTTATGATTGTGGGCTCTTTGCCATTGATAACATACGGCATATGTACAAGGTATAAACTTTGAATGTAGAATATGTATCTTCTATTACAATGTTTAATGCTAGTTTTTGATATAGAAAGTCATGCTTTCTCATGTACTCCATGCTCTTTGCCTGTAGCTATCACATTCAACTTTTTTTTCAATTATTTTACAGTTTGTAATATAATGAGTGATAATATTGCAGCAGAAGAGAAAAACTCTTTTTGGAGTGAGACACACCGGGTGTTTGACAACGCGATCTGATCTGTTACATTATATGTGCAGACACATGACAGGGAGATGAATTCATATTTTATAATGTTGGTAGTACTTCATAATTACATATAATACACATACATACACACGCTATACACACAAACACTAGCTATATCAACTTGTTGTTATATGTTCAAGTCTGCTATACTGGGCCTTTCGAGGAGAGCTTCAATAATGCTGATTGCAATGTGCAGCTTTTCATATATAGTAATTAGCTGGTCAGTAACTCGTACATAGATTCATTCTTACCTCTGCTGCCACAGCAGCTTATTTGTTAACACTTCAATTCTTCGCCTCAACTTTGCTTAGCAACGTTTGTTCTTACAGTAGCATGCAGATGCTACGTGCAGTTAGATAGAATTGATAAAACACTATTTGGGATGGGCGTGCCAGACCTGCAAGAAAAAAAGTGAGGTAATTTGTGTGCAATATGAAATACATAACTTATGCATCATATTAAATACAATGAACAAAATTTATTTTGTGCGACGCTTATTGCAATGAAAACTTAGCCCCAGTTAGACTACAGTACAATAATAAATTAAAGGCCTCAGAACCAATAGTGGAAAAAGCTAGCAAAAATTTCGTGATAAACAAATTAGATGTAACTCATATTTGAGTTGGAGTTGTCCACTTTTTGAAAACTACACTGTACAGGTAACTCTCATTTGGGTGACAATGCAGGATCTATAGGCAGTCAGTTTAACAATGCAATTGGGCAAAATAACTTGATATGTGTTAAAGAAAGACAGAATAAATAGTGTGACTACCAACCTTTACTTCTTCAAAGAGCACTACAACATTATTGTGCTCTCTACACCTTAAGTAAATAGTGTACAAGAATTGTGTTTGAGTGGTAGATGAACACTAGTACAGTCTACCACAGTTGTAGCAATTACTTGTTAGACAGTGTGTTGGTTTATTCTGTATGCTACTTGACAGCAGGGTTGATAGTAAGACCTGTTTTAGGGCCAAACTGACAAAGGCAAAACTAACTGTGAGAAACAAAGGACTCAGTGCCGTACGCCTGCAACCCTATGCAGTGATCGCCAAATTGAACGACACTTTCCACAGAGCTTTGCCTGCACCGGTAGTTGACTAGACCAAGTTGTTGTTCCAATAGCCTCAGCTCGTGTCTATTCCTTTTGATCAGTGTAGTGTGAGAATCATCTGATAGTTAGGGTAACTCTGATTTTATTATGACAAGACATGAGGTTAAATAGTTTAAATGATATAAACTGGGCGGAGTTAGTGACGCTCCGCTATCAAACACCCACACCACAGTTTATAGAAGTGGGGTAGCCATTGCCTGAGTTGTCTTCTCGCAAATGCACCAAAACAAGAGGAGACAATCATCGAAGTAGAATAAGTACCGAGAACCCAGCCCGCGTGTTGCGAGTAGCATATCTGCAATGATTATATATACTATATAATTGATATCTGACCCCTGTCTTTGCGTGAGTTAGTAAAACAACAACAATTCAACATTCCATTAATTTTTACGACCACAAAAGTAAACAGAATGCAAATGCCAGACCACAAAATGCAAGGATGTATGCTTCAGGTCAACATTCAACGATGTTATTGTGCTGTTGCGCCATCGCTAGCTTAGCTGGATCTGACTTGAACAGCAACTTGTTAATAAAAGTAATTAATTAATAAATTATTATCTTTATTAGTACGATTTACTATAATCAAGGAGAAAATCTAAACTGATTCACTCACTGTGACAACATGTACTAGTTCTACTAATTACTACTAACGCCACAGCTGGTGGATAATGCTTATAAGCAAACAATCCAACCAATCAAAACACTACACTAAACATAGCGATAAACATTTTGGTGTAATACGAATCGTGGTCTATTGTGGTTACCCGCACTGAAGAAAATATGGACGACGGTGAAACACAATGGTGTTATAGAGCAATCATTCGTTTGTTAACTCTGAGTTATTTGCCGAACATCAGACCCAATTCATAGCATCATAACCATCAAAATACATTTATTGAGTATAATTTTAGGACATAAAGGAACTTCTGAGTAAGAGAAAAAGAGGAAAAAAGTTAGAGAAGACAATTCCCAATACATGAGGTCATTTTTATAAACTGTGGTGTGGGTGTTTGATAGCGAAGCGCCACTAACTCCGCCCAGTTTGTATCATTTAGACTAGAGGTTAAATAAAGAAAGAGAAAAAAGAGATTGTAAGCCACTCCTTACTGCTACCAAATATAATTTATACATCTTTGTGGAAAACCTTTACAAGATAAATGATAATTGTAATAAATAATAGAATATAGTTAGTCCTTGGAATAAATGTAGTAAGTGTTCGTGACAATAAAATATACATCTAAGGTTGTCATGGAAATAGTCGTTGACAACGATGGAGCCCCTTACAATAGGTAATGAGAAGTAATTGAGCATATAGGTAAGCTAGTGAGTAAGAATACTTAAGCTCTCTTCTCCAGACTTCAGTTCAACGCGGTACTGCAACCTTCAACTCTTTTTTCTTTTGATCAAAAAGTAAAGTCAATTGATTATCTTGAGCCAAAGTCAAATGATATTAAACTCACCAAAAGAGTTAGGGTTTTTCTTGAGAAACCAAATCAAAGACTTGTAAGCTTGTCTTAGCAAACATCGGGTTGGTTATTAATGTTATCAGCCTATATTTAGAGTGGTATTGATGCAGGGCTGGAGTTTTCTGCTTTACTATGGAGACTTCAAACATAAAATGGAGCAAGGAGGGGTCTTGGAGGAGAGACTGGCAGAATCTGGAGCACACTTGATGAAGTGGTGTTTGGTGAGGGGAACCCAGGTGGCTCTAACATGTACAATGTAACCATAGACAGCTTATCTATCATTATATGAGACAAGGGACAGCTTGGTAAAGAAAACGTAATTGTCCACAAAAAATGCTGTTATATATACGTTAGTACATAATGTACAGGCAAATGCCCACGTTAATTGAAGGTTTGCTGTTGAGTGAAAACCTTTCCTTAAAATAAAGTATCATAGAGGGTTTTCAGAGAGTAAATGACACTATCACCCCTGCCTCCAACCTTGGTCCCTTGATAGAAGCAAACTAGAGAAGCACTAAAAGTTTTGTCTTCAAATTATTGCACTGGATATTCATACTTACTAGGATACAAAAACGCATCTTAGTGTTTTAGATTAAACAAAATATATAGATGTCTCCTGTCTACGTAACGCGGACAATTTTTGTCACAACCCTCAACATCCCCTCCATGATTAGATACCCATGGGAACGCTCAACCACCATTATGCAGAATATTACAAGCAAAAAAAAACGAGCAGCATTTGTGTCAAACCGCATATTTTACGAATACTGAGCCATTCATTTTCAAACCTTCTCTTTCTTTTGTGATTGTACATATTGTCTAGACTCATCATACTTTTACACCTATACATAGTTTATTCTACATGCTACTTTTGTATGCACGCAAGGCCTTATTTGCATCGATTCATGCATTGATTGGATTCCTTTATTACAGTTTATTCTACCTACTTTTACTTGGCTCCAACTGGCAGTCTTGACAAGCTGACAGGCTTTTTGATATCATTTCAACTGCTCAAAAATTGTTCCAAGTTTACTACACACAGCTGAGTTGGAATTGTCTCCACCCTGTAAAACCAAAAAATTTTTACTCCTCACCAATATTCAATTAGCAAGCGTAGGTACTAATCTGGAAATAACCTCAAACCAAAGTGCCAAACGAATTACACACTTGCGTAATAAACTGAAGCTACTAATTATTTGGAGTTTTCTTTTCATGTTTCTATCCAGCCATCCCTTGAAATACACACTATACCCAAGCAGTAATTTTAGATGTGACTCTAGAAAGATCCATAAAAAAGATGGTTGAAACGCATTCAAAGTTTTACCATCATGTCTGGACTAATCTGAAGTTTACACAAAATAATTGTAGTTAAATATTTCTCTTTTGGTTTCCCATGAGCTGGCAAAGTAATAATACGTAGGAAAAATTTTATGCTTCAACGAACAAAAACTTGTTTTTCCCTTTTTAACCACAAGTTGATTCTATCTCACACATATAATGCATTCTTAATGACATAAATGATAAGTTATGTGCTTTGTAATGCCAGGTGTGAAGCTTTTTAGAAAATCTCATAGCCCTCGTAAAAAGCTTGAGAAAAATTTTGTTGCCCCCAACTGTACGTTTTTGATACTGTCTCTAGGCTTCAAATTCAAAATTGTAGTTCTGTAATAGCTAGCTGTTTAAATTATTAGTATTTTCAATCTCTATTTTCCGACTAACCTGCTTCATGCACATCTATGAAAACCTTGATCCGATGATGGAAACAGTGATGAGGGTGGAGTTTGGAGGAAGTCTTTCTGTCAAGAGAGATGTGTCATGGAACTGTTTCTTGTAGCTCGCTTCATTTTAACATACTTATACTGACACAATGAGTGGTTGAAATAATTTTAAATGGTTGAAGGCTGAACTATTGAAGCTTTAAGGAGTCTAACATAATTTTTACTTTTGCTTTGACATTACCACTTCCATTTGAGAGCTAGAATGCTACAACCTTGAGATCTCTATTTAAACTGTAGGTTTCCACATCAAGGCAGTTTATCAATTGAGAAATTTTTTTCCGTGAAAACGCCATGATTGATCAGTTTATTCTGAGACGTTTCGTAAAACATTTTGCTATAGGTGGTGGCGACAGCTCTGGCATTTAGCCAAATACCAAGTTTTTTTTATTGGTATTGGAAACGTTGCTGTTGCAAAAGGCAATAAAATTGAAACAAAAAGCTGAAAATTATCCATTAGTAATCGCATGGCATCATTAGCCTAAGTAGCTACATCACTAAAGATGACTGTTTGTGGCTTACTAAGCCATTATTTATGGCAAAACACTCCTGAGGTAAAATGGAAAAGCTTTTGCTGTTGGTAATTAATTGTTACAGTACCAAATGGTAGTGTGTGATAGCAAAGCACACAATGATGGCGATAATTTACAGTGATGCTAAAACATAGTAACAGGTGGACAAAAGAAGCGATTTCTCAGTTTTTAAAATATGCTTTTAGCATTGCTACTACCACCCACTACTAGCAAAGTAAAAGTGGGCCAGTGAGTAAAGTTTTTTCAGCAGTCACACTGGTGGGAAAGAGTGGGACCGACAAAAAATCTAACAAGCTCATTCATATATCAATGGAACACATTCATCAGGATTATAAATGTATGAAGGCACCGTTTAGTGAAACTAAAATTGTATAAATGCCAAGTTTTGTTAACTAGAGCGTAAATAATTCCCTTGATGCATCGTTACCTCGCTAGCTCACAGTTGAACCACTCACTGTAAATGGTACAAGAAAGACACATGCTTGAGCTACATTCAGCACTTGAAGACGAATCTCTACACAGATAAACGTGACAGACATAGGTGTGAGTCGACACAATCACTTTTGAGACAGCAACTCTATTGGCCATCATCCAAAGGTGAGGTTAGTGTAAATAAATGTCTCTGAAGTTTGTGGATTTAATGGTAAGCAAACAAGCAATAGTATAAATAGATCTTGCATTAGTGGACTTGAACAATGCAAGAATGTTGGTTTGCACTGGTAATAGCGTAAATACTGCAAAACTTGTCACTTTCAAATTTTTCATGGGCTTCTAATACGTGAAGGCAAACTGGAGTACTTTCGAAGGTAGACCAACAGCTTTTCAGCAACACTTCTTTGTCTTTTTTAAAAATTTATCATTAAATACTTTTTACATTTTTTTCAATTAAAACGATTATTTAGTAGGAGTGTAGGTGATGTACATAAAAGTTTCAGCATAGACAGATGTTAATTTTAACATTTGTCTACCAGCTATAACATGCAAACTGGCTACTAAATGCATTTAGAAATCAACGCATGACTTTGGGCTAAATATTTGTCTTGCTGACCAATCTGCTTCACAGCACTGTTTGTGGCACAAGCCATGCATCAGTTGGTCTAGATTATTAATAAAACGTGCAAGAGACATTCATAGCAGTCAGCTGCAATGAAGTTAAAAGCAATCAAAGAAAATCTATTAGCTTAACTAGACAGCAAAAATAATAAACCGAAGTACTGGAGTGATTGTTTTTAATGCAAGTTATTGTAGAGAAGTAATTTCACAATTCCTTTGGCACTTTTAATCTACCTCCTCCATCACCCTTTAAAGATAAAAATGGTTGAACTTTACAAAAGTGTTTCCACTTTGGTGCAACATGTTTCTTTTGTTAAATCAACCGTGAGAGGTCAGCGTTACATTTTCTTATCTAGGACAAACATTTTACACCATTTTTGGCATTTTTCGGGCGAGGCGTCAATGTTATTGGTAATGAGGAAATGCTTTAGGGCTCTATCGCATACTGACCAATCTTTGCAATTTTTATTGCAACAAAATCCCGGTCTGACCCTCAATTTAATATATAATGAATTAAGGAAGGCTGAAATTGCTTAGTAAGCAGCAATTTAATCTACTGGTATGTCATCACTATATTTGCAAGCATTTATTTGCAAGCTGTTTATTGACGGAGCATGCATGGAAAAAAAATTACATCCTGCTGGTGACCCAATTTAGTTACAGGTCCATTCGGTGAACGAAGTTTTAATCCATATAGTTAGGTCTCCAAACTTTAACTATAAATGCTGTTTGTGTGTGTTAATGGAAAAAACCAAGAAAACTAGTGTGGTTGTATTGTAGTGGATTTTTTTGACCACCAAGTGTGCACTAAAGTTTCTCTGACAGCTGCAGAGTGTCAGGCAACCTCCCATGAGTCTGGCTCTGCCAGAAACCTAGTAATAAGGCAGGTACCAACCATCCCGGCCCAGCAGGCCCTGCAGACAGCCCTGCCAACCCTGAAGGCAACTTTGTCGGCCCTGCAGACACCTGACCAGCCATGCAGCTATCACTACAGGCCCTGCAGCAACTCTGCCAACCTTTTAGCTAATCTATACTGGGCCCGGGAGAAAAAAAAACAATGTAGCCTGAGTATCAAGAATGGACTCAAAAGACACAGTAGCCTGAGTCTGCAACCTATTCACCATCAAAAGTGCACACGCTATATCAGCCATAGAACCTAGCTCAGGAAGTGATGGTGAGATAAAGACAATGGCTAAGCAGTATTGCTACTAAAGCCCCGCCTCCTACTTCTAGGCGCTTCATCTATTCAACCTTATTTGAGAAATCTGATTGCTTGTTATTTGTATTCTGTTTGTTGATTCGCATAATTATGTTCTACTTATATATTATTGGTCACTGTCTAATTAGGGTAATCAGTTCCTGCGCCTCTGCCTATAAAAGGTAGAGTTTTGCCTGTATTCATTGTACATTGTATCAGGATACTACTTGTGACTGTACCAAGTTAGCAAGATACATTGCCACTGTTATTTTGCACTGAGTGCTGTGAAATAATAAAACCATTATTACCCTGAAGCATTTAGTCTGAGCCTTGGACTCTGTTACAGTTGCGGAATACTCCTCTGATGAGAGGGGTTTTGTTGGAAGTATTTCTGCCAGCCCTCAAAATCCACTACAGTATATGGTTGTTTATGGTTTTACTGATAAATAACAGTTTTTTTCTGTGGCACAAAATTAAAATATTTTTGTGGCTATAACTGGAAATAAATCATCTTGTTGATTTTTACTAACACAGTACGTGGTTACTTTGCTTTTTTAATTCTAAATGGCATGTTGTCAAAATCAATACAATCCTGTAGATGTGAATTTTGATAGTCTACTACTTATCTGTTAACTGCACTGTCACCAGCCAAATTCTCTGTTTGCTAGTGTAGTATGGTCGTTAGCTGCCAGTGGCCTTTTACCACCAATTGCTTTTCTCCAGAGGAATCTTGTGCCAATAAGGAATGGATTTATTTTCATAACGCTGACTATACCAGAGTAGTAACTTCTAAACCTTTCAACACACTTTCATTAAACTTGAACAGAGAATTATTTGTCAAATACTGCCACTAAGTTTGCCTTCAAGTAAGAAATCTGGTTGTATTTTAAGATTACAATCCTTTTAAGCATAAATCTTTTCATAAAACTTGCAACTTTTGTTTTTAGTTTGACAACAAAACATGTTTAAAATACAAAAGTTCTCTATTGAACTGAACGGAGACCCAAGACGTCATTCTTCATCCGGAATTGGACTGCCAGAACTTTCCGGAAAAATTGTTCTGGTTCTCAATAAAGGTTTGTTGGGAATCGCTCAGTCTCTAACATACATTAGATCAAATCTTTAGCTTTGCACTCAATTGAATGCAACCTTGAAATCTGAGTTACAACAACTGAGTAAATATTTATACATACTGTGAAGCTGGTCTTTGCTGTTAACTGCAATTGTGGGATAATTTTTTACACTTTCAGCTTTTTTGGTTGAGAAACTATCTAGACTGTCAGGTAAAAAAAATACGTTTCAAGGTTTTCATCACAGAAAGTTACAGGTTCCTGCTGAATAAAAAATGAGTTGCTAGGAGTAGTAATATATGAGCAGATCTCCCTACCAAGTGTTTTTTTGTGGGGTTAATATCCGGGGTTAATGCAATGGGTTACGGCGTTGACTAGAGTCGCCGAGTTAATATTGTATGGCATTTAAGTGGCATTTAAGTTTTGATAAATTTTTTACTTAATTTGAACTGATATGGCATTTTGAGAGAATTGTATGGCATTTGATATTTTGATAGTTTTTTATATTGTATAAAAATGAAACGTAGTATGATTGTATTGTTATTGGAAGTTAAGATGTCGACAGAGGATGATGTTGAGATGAGACCGATGAATAAAGTTGATACTGTTGATGATACTACAAGCGATATGTTAGATGTTTTACCAAGTATGAAGCGTAAAGCGTTGATAGTTATGATGATTTTGGTATTTGTCGTAGGATTTTCTACTTTTGAAGGTGTTACTGAGTTTAGTATGTATGAAGAAGCTATGCAAGAAATACAAAAAGCGAGAAACTCTCCTGTTGGAATCATAAATGAAACTACTGTTGGTTGATGAACATCTTTTTATGATGAATGGGAAACCTGAAGATTATGAGCGAAGGATGCGTTCTCCTTTTACGGCAATGAATGCAGGACCAACTGGATCGGGAAAGACACGAGCAATTTTTCGAATGATTGAAGCTAGTCAAACTATAGCTCACCCTCCACCAACAGAAACTCACTACTGTTATGGAGCCTATCAAAAAGCCTTTGATGATGTACCAGGAGTGATTTTTCATGAAGGTATGATAGATATAACAGTGAGTTTTCCCAGAGATGGACAAAATCGATGGTTGATAATTGACGATTTCATGGATGAATTTTCTGGTAAAGCCGATGCCAATACTCTGTATACAAAACATAGTCATCATTTGAACATAAGTGTCTTTTTTATTGTTCAGAATCTGTTTTTAAAAGAAAATTCTACAATTTCCTTGAATAGTCATTATTTTTTTTCTTTTTAAAAACCCCAGAGATGCTTCTTCTATTTCATATTTGGCTCGACAATGTTTTCCCTCAAGAGTAAAATATGTACAAGAGGCTTTTGAAGACGCAACAAAGAAACCATACTCTCATCTACAAATAGATACGACTCCGCAAATGAATGATCAACACAGACTATTGGGAAGCTTTACATCAGATCTCCCTATGATATTATATGTACCCAAGTAAGAGGATATAAATACAATCACTATTCGTTTCACCTCAAACATATTTTGTTATGCAACGACGCAACACGAAAGCGTTATAATGACGAAAGCTTTGGAGAAAAGATTAAAAAGAAATGCTGCTGTGTTGTTATCACTCAACAATACAACCTCTGCTATTCAAAAGTCTGTTATAGCCAAAGCCAAAAAGGAGCTTATTATGACTCTAATGGAATGCGCTAAAGCTATTATAAATGAAACGATACCATTGACAACATCTCAGTATAATCAGTTGCAGCGGAACACGGAGGATATTAGCGCTCTAGTAAGAAGATCAACGTTAGATGATAAGAAATTTGTATTGCAAAAAAGAGGATTTTTATCTGCTCTACTAGGACCCATTATCAGCACTGTAGTTCCTGGGATATTGAAAAGCGTGCTAGGAGGAGTAGGAGGAGCGAGAAGATAAAGATGAAAGTCTCAACACGAATGATGCAAAATAGAATGGCGATTTTAGCTCTGGATGAACTGAGTAAGAAAGGAAAAATCGCTATAGTCGAAAAGGCCAACTCAGATTTGTTTCAATCATTGATAGAATGTGTTAAAAATATTATATTAGGTAATGTTCCTCTTGATTCTGAGCAGTTTATTGAGTTGCAGCGCTACAAGAAGGAACTACATAAACTAAGTGCTGAAGGGACAGTTAATGATAAGCGTAAAATTTTGATTCAGACTGGTAGAGGCAATCTTTTGGACTCTATTATAACCCTTATTGTATCTGTTTTATCATGAATAAAAACATGAAACATCAGCCTTTAACATTCTCCAGACAGATTTTCATACTTTCTGAAAACGAATACTATAGATTAATGGAAAAGAATGAGAATAAAACAGTGGTAAAGGAAGAGAAGACCAGACCTCCATTGTATTATAATCCTATGGAAGCTATAACAGTGAGAGATATGAAGAGAAAGCGAAATGCTCTACTGGAAACAGCTTATGATTCTGACTTATCCTCACACGAAAAGTTACGTGAAAATGTTCAAAACCTGCGTAGGTATTTGTCTGATGTCAAAAAGATTAAGAATAATCAAAATCAGGCACAAGTGGCTGGTTGCAGTCCCATTAAGAAAAAAAAGATAGAGTCTGCTTTTCCTTTGGCCAATAGCACAGTTATTGATGATAAACCTAACATTTATTCACCAAATGCTGATGATGACACTGGGTTAGAATCAGTGAAAACTAATGATGATGACATCGAGTTAGAATCAGTAAAAACTAGGTTGTTTGATAGTGAAGACTCAACCCTACTTGGAAATACATTTGTCACTGATGGAGAAGATGAGTATGATAGTGAAAGCAAACGTTTAAAAGAGTTCGAAAAAAAAGCAACTGATTTAACAAAAAAAAGAGTGATCAAACGATTGCTGCCAGAATGTTGAATAATCTGAGTAAAATTGGTAGATTCAACTCGAAGAAGAACAGACTGAAAATTGGAGAACGTTGGTTGAATCCTAAGATTTCCAAAACTTTACTACGAGATGTTCTAACCGAAGGAGGTAAAATACAATCGGGAAATACCAATTACAGTAAACTTAAAAGCTTGCTAGCTGATGAAGGAATCACAACTGTCAGAAAATCCCCACGTCAAACACGTGGGAGCCAGAAGAAAAAGTTGGTCATTCACGGTACTAATTCATGGACATCGACACCCTAAAAGAGCTGTATTACAATCCTGCATTACATACATTTCTACGAGGAGCTAGAGCTTTACTGAAAGCTCGTAGAAAACGAGAGGGAGAAAAAAAAATTCGTGAATGGTTGAGTGGAGAGGATGCCTACACGTTACATAAAAGAGCTGTAACTAAGTTTAAGCGTCGTCCTACAATTGTAGCTGGAATAGGGGAACAGATACAGGTATATTTGATGGATGTTCGATCTCCAAAAGAAAAAAATGATAATACAACATTTTTACTGACCGCTGTTGATTCTCTATCTAGAAAAGGATGGGCTGTACCACTCATCTCCAAATCAGGACAGGTTGTAGCCAGAGGATTGAGAAGAATACTAGAAGGGGAAAACTATAAAGCTTTACAATCCGATAAAGGTAAAGCGTTTGACAATGTCAATGCCAAGACTCTCCTGGCAGAAAAGAAAATCAAACGCTTTACAACCGAAAATGAGACGATAAAGGCATCAATGGTGGAGAGTTTTAACAAAACTTTAAAAGAAAAGATATATAGATATTTGAGGTATAAAGATGATGACAGATACATTGATGTTTTACCAGAAATGGTTAATGCACACAACAACACAATTCATGGTGCTATAGGTATGAGACCGAATGATGTGAATTTTCAAAATCAGGAACTTGTATGGAATCGTGTGTACGAAGGGGGTGAACACAGCTTAACTCAAGAAACAAAACTAAAGATTGGGGATTATGTGAGAATAAGTAAGGCAAGAGGAGCGTTTGAAAGAGGATACACCCCAAATCGGGCGATTGAGATTTTTATAATCACTGATGTACTTATCGATGAAAACCTGTTGTATATAGGGTAAAAGATTTGGCTGAGGAGATGATCGATGGTACCTTTTACGAAAAAGAGTTGCAAAAAGTAAGAAAACCTACGAGTTTCAGAATTGAAAAGATATTGGGAAGAAGAACGAGAAGAGGTAAAAGACAGATTCTGGTTAAGTGGTTAGGGTACGGAGAAAAGTTCAACGAGTGGGTAGATGAATAGTTTATAAGGAAAGAACGTTTGATATAATCATCATACGTTGGGAAAATGTCGATGCTGATAACTTTACCCTCGAACTCTTGCGCTGAAGAGTTTCCTGATAACAGCAATTCCGATTTTACAGTGAGACTGTATAAATAATTGGTTATCAACCGTGGTAAATGGGAGGTAGCTCCGCTAGATATGTGTTATTCTAATAACTGGAAGAACGTTATCGAAGGGAAAATATATCTAGAAAAGACTAATGTCTCTGGTAAAAGCGAAAAAGTCCTTCATCTTAATCGGTAATGGAAGATATGATAGTTTGGAGGAGTTGGAGGAGATTATGCGAAAGAGAATGAGTGAAATGGATTCAGACAAAAAAACCACCATCTCCTACAACAAAGTCACCAACACCAGTTTACTAACTAACAGTGAACCTGATACAACCATAAGCTTTTCCAGAGATCTAGCATATATTTTTGGATTTGAACCAAAAACTATCTATCCACGTGGTAGATACAATAATGTTTCACCTCCTGATATAAATTCTGGACTACCATCTCTGTATGTCTTTTCCAACATTGTTGATAATAGAATGGTAGGAGATACGAATGTACCTTTACTGAGAGTAGTTCCGGTTCAAGGAAAGAAGAATAGTGTTGTGCATCAAGAATTCAAAAATCCTCACTATGTCAACGCTTCATCACTTAATAGTGATCTGATTCAAGTACTTATAACGAGTGACGATGGTCAGCGAATACCATTTGATGGTGAAAAGTTCGTGTTGACGGTTCACTTTAGAGAAAAACAATTATAATGAGTTTGGTACGATACAACCCTGAGGACTCGAAAAAAATTTTTGATGAGTACTACAAAATGCAAGCTGGAAATGGAATTGGAGTGTATAGCAAACGACGGGTGATGAGAGGAAATGGACCTGGTAGTATTTTTTCAAACATACTTAAATCCGCAGTACCAATGCTGAAAAGAGAAGCAATTAGTCTGGGGAAGAGAGCGCTCTCTGTAGGTGGTAATGTAGCGCGAGATGTCATCGATGGACAAAACTTTGCAGCATCAGCAAAGAAGAAGGGGTTGGATGAGTTGAATGATCTTGGGGGAGATGTACTCAGTGCAGTCCGCCTAGATAGTGTAAAAAGGAGAAAAACAAGAGGTGGAAAGAAAAGGAGAGGTGTGGGTAAACGTTCCATATTTTAATACCAGCAGAATCCGGTATAAAGACACCAGAGCTTGATATCTATATTCATTAAGTGATAACGCTTCAAGCAATCATCACTCACAAAAGATGGCTAGTCTAAATGGAACAACAGGTAATAAGTTGGAAGGTTCTTCCTACAACATAAATCCATCGTTGGATGTGTTTGCTACAGAGCCAACAAACATATCGGTAGAGAGATCGGAATACGTTGTCATCAGACCTGATAGGTTAGATCCTTATGGTAGTATTGAGTTAACCTTGTCAGGGAGCACTGAACATTACACAGATCTGCACAACTCGTTTCTGCAAGTTGGAGCCACCGTTGTTCAAGATGATGGAACCAATATTGCTGGTACTGATGATAATGCAGCTGTGTGGATGGGGGATTCAATGCATGCATTATTCAGCGAGTTGAAAATGACGATAGAAGGAACTACTGTTGAATACGCTAACGATTATGGTTTACGCTCCTACTTTTCACAACTACTCGAAAACAGTGCAGACAGAAAGAAATATCAAGGTAAGATGGAAGGATGGTTGCATGATGATTCAACTAGCAAAGACGTTGCTAATCACAAAACTGCAGATAAGAAAACGAGGAGAGCTCTAATCAAAGGTGGAAAAGTAATAAAATTAACTGGAAAACCTCATCTCGCGTTATTTCAGTAAGAAAAACTAATAATCCCTGGGCCTAGTATGCAGCTGGAGTTTGAGCGTGCCTCCAGCAAACTAGTCTTTGTAAAGTTATGGCGAATCCTACAATACAAAACTCCCAACTCAGTTTGGCAGTGGAAGGTCACAACTACATTTATCCAGTTGATCGAAAACGGATAAAACTATATGGAATCCGCGTTGGTGTTCCGCAGATTGACATCACTTTGGAAGAAAACAAACAAAAACCTAAACAAATTTATTTAGGTTTAATTGATCACAACGCTAGGAACGGACGTTTCGCCTTGAATCCGTATAGAATGCAACACGCCAATGTTGATAGCATTGTATTGAGAGTTGATGATTGTCCAATTGGAAGGAGATTTGAGCCAGATTATGCAAGAGAGGTTTTTGGAAGAGAATATCATCAGTTTCTACACGCTACCGGAACTTTGCTCGATGATGATAGTCTTGGTATTACGAAAGAACAATACCTTGATGGTACTACACTTTATGGATTTGATTTGACTGGCAATTTTTCTTAAAGAAGGATTTCACTCTATGAAAAATGTCACAACAAGTGTGGAAATTTGTTTTAGCACTAACACGACTGATGGGTTATCCCTGGTAGCATACTTTGTAAAAGATGGTGTGTTGGAAATAGACAGCATTCTTCAATTAGCTATCGCAGGGGACGCAGTGCTCTAAACAGAAAGCTAGAGATGAATACCATACAGATTCGTTCGATCTTATCTTCAGACGATTTATGTAAAAAGTGTAGGAATTCACGTTGGAGCTAGAGATCAGTTTTGGAAACAAATTTGAAATTTTCCAACAGTATGTTTCGTATTCAACACCCATTATTCTCACCAACCTGGAGAGCATTGGTTGGCTGTGTACGCTAATGATTCAGAAGTGGATTTTTTCGTCTCGTTTGGACGTTCTGTTTCCTTTTACCCAGATATAAATGAGATACTAAGTATTCATGGAGGATATGAAACAATACAAAGTAATGAAACACAACTACAAAATTTTTTGTCGAATGTATGTGGTGATTATTGTGTATACTTTTGTTTACTGAGAAGTAGAGGTTGGAGTATGGATGAAATTGTTAGAAGTTTGCGAGATATAGGAGATAGTGAGATGAGAGATCACTCAATATGGAGATTTATCATACAGACTTATCCTAACTTCGAGTTCATACAAGATAATACAGCAGAAGGAATGGATGGAGTGCATATACAAGGAACTAATTTACTAAGTAAATTGGTAAAATAAATTATTATAATTGAATTTTATTTATTATAACAAATAAAATGAATAAAATACAACTTATCTCAGTATTTGTGCTAAACACTACAGAATCTATAAAAACTATTATTTTGTAATGTTCAAAGCTAATGTTGAGAAATTCATCTCTTGCAAGATGTAAATAAGATCTTCTCAATTTCTTCCTCAGGAGCGCTCTTTAGTTATATCTAAAAGACATAGTAACTAATGACTCAATCATACATAGTTATATGAATCAATTTTAAAAAAATACTTTGGAACCTACTGTAAATAGATATAAAACTTACCATCATAGAAGACGAGATGTGTCCCTTGTGTTATCGATTAACGTTTCGATGTGCTGTTCTGGACAATTCTCTTTTTCATTTTCATCAAAGTAGGAGAGAAAGTTGCGTTGCAGCAATGTGTCAAACAGTTCAGAGGCTTGAATGAAAGCTTGGAGACCCGAGAGTAGAATGATATCGTAGAAAATCGTGTTGTTCGTAGTTTGTCTTAGTCCTTTGAATACGATGATACCGTTTTTTTCCGACACCACAGCTGAAGCTATTTGAGCAGGGATGTTAATATCTCCAATCAGTAGCTCTCCATTCACCATACATCTGTAATTAGCCACTAGAATATCAGCAGTCTTGTTCCAACGAGTATCTCATTTTCTTAGCATTCCAGGATTCTCATAAGCTATAACACTCCCTGATGGAAAATCATGCAGGTGAGCAACGCTGAAATAAGCCTGTAATTGTCTCATACTCTTGCCGTATAATGAGTTGAATGGATCGTTGATCTTTCGATTACATCCGTGGTAATCACCAGAACGAAAAATCGCATCTCCTGTTTTTCCTTCTCCCATATAAATTAAAACAATTGGGCGTGTTTGCTTAGCTTTATCAACAAGCAGCCCTATGCTTTTGCGGGAATCAAACAATTAATTTTACGTGAGTAAAAAACAATGTTTTCGAGGGAATAAAAAATTTATTTCCGCGTGAATAAAAAACAATGCTTTCACGGGAACAAAAAAAATATTTTCACGCGAGTAAAAACCAATGCTTTCGTGGGAATAAAACATTTATTTTCACGCGAGTAACACCAATGTTTTTGCGGGAATAAACAGATTATTTTCACGCGACTAAAAACCAATGTTTTTGCAGGAATCAAAAAAATAATTTTTTGTGAGTAAAACCCAATGTTTTCGCGGGAACAAAAAAAGTATCTCCGCGTAAATAAAAACCAATGCTTTCGCGGGAATAAAAAATTTATGTTCACGCGAATAAAAACCAATGTTTTCCCGGGAATCAAACAATTATTTTTATGTGAGTAGAAACCAATGTTTTTGCGGGAATAAAAAAATTGTTTGCACGTGAATAAAAACCAATGCTTTCGCGGGAATAAAACATTTATTTTCACGCAAGTAAAAACCAATGCTTTCGCAGGAATCAAACAATTATTTTTAGTGTGAGTGAAAACCAATGTTTTTGCGGGAATAAAAAAATTGTTTCCGCGTGAATAAAAGCCAATGCTTTCGCGGGAATAAAACATTTTTTTTCATGCGAATAAAAACCAATATTTTCACGGGAATCAAACAATTATTTTTATGTGAGTAAAAACCAATGTTTTCGCGAGAATAAAAAAAGTGTTTTCGCGTGAATAAAAGCAAATGCTTTTGCGGGAATAAAACATTTATTTTCACGCGAATGAAAACCAATGTTTTCGCGGGAATCAAACAATTATTTTTACATGAGTAAAAATCAATGTTTTCGCGGGAATAAAAAATTTATTTTTGCGTGAATAAAAAACAATGCTTTCGTGGGAATAAAAACTTGTTTTCACGCGAGTGAAAATCAATGTTTTTGCGGGAATAAAACATTTATTTGCACGCGAATAAAAAACGATGTCTTCGCGGGAATAAAACATTTATTTTCACGCGAATAAAAAACAATGTTTTCGCGGGAATAAAATAATTATTTTCACGCGACTAAAACATGAAAAACAATTCAATCTTTCACCCGATTAACAGTAAATAAATGTCTCTTTTCTCACGCGAATGCAAACATTTTTCAAGCGGATCAAAAAAATACTAAAAAAACATATTTTCACGCGAAAAGACAAATAATTCTTTCGCGGGAATAAAATAATTATCTTCACGCGAATAAAACAGGAATATTTCACGCGAATAACACTATTATGATAGGGTTTTCGCGTGAGTGTTTTTAATGATTGTAAGCTAAATGAGTAGGTGTGGCTTATAGTATATAAGAACAGCTCTCTCTGCATAGAAATAATTCTCTCCAGCAATAACCTCAGGAGCATCAACTAGTACAGCTGATTTCTTGGTGATAAGGTAAGAATTAATAAAAACACTATTTAATAGAAGTTAAAATGTAATTATTTTACAGCACTGTTTAATCATCCTATACTAATACATAACTTTTTTGTTTTAGTTCATTATGAGTTCAAAACTTATACAATAAAGGACTTCCTCCCAGAGATATATCACAAGTATATTAAAGAAATTGTCATCGTACATGAAAAGGCGAAATATCCATTGACATTACAAGCTGCAGCATTCTGTATAACACAGCATTTGCTAACTTTAGCGTCCTTATATGGAGAACTGTCGCCAATAAAATACCGACCACGTACATTACATAGATATGCTGACAATCAAGAAAGAATATTACGACTAACGATTTAAAACAATTTTAAGACAGTTTTGAAAATGTCCAAAACCATAAACATGAATGATTTTTTTGAAAAAAATTAAAAGAAAGACGTGGGATCAAGCTCTCCTTCAAAGTTTAGTTAAAGCCCAATGGACTGAAGAACTACTATGTGATTTTAAGCCCAACAATTTAAGATATATTCAAACAGATGAATGTATAACTTCGTCTATTTCTTCATTTGAGGTTATGTTAGAGCGTTTTCAAGTATATAAACTTTAATATATACTCATTATGTAATAAATATATACAATCATACAATGTTTTATTTCTATTCAATGTAGACATGAATATGTACATAAATATATATATAGCTATCAAAAAATTATCAAAACTTAAATGCCATACATTCAAAATCTAGATGCCATATGAGTTCAAATTAAGTAAAAAAAACTTATCAAAACTTAAATGCCACTTAAATGCCATACAATATTAACTCGGCGACTCTATTCAACGCCGTAACCCATTGCATTAACCCCGGAGTCAAATCCACAAAAAAACACTTGGTAGGGAGATCTGCTCATATATTACTACTGCTAGGCTATAATAAGTTAAAGTACCAAAATTCAAACACTTCATTTTCAATGCAACATTGCATGTGATTACAATCATATTGCTTTAATGAGTTCGATGAATGAATGAATTTATAAATTTATGAATCAATAGTAATCACATCTTTCTATGTTATAAAGTAGAAAAATTCATTGCAAACAACCCACCAATACAATATAACACAATAATTACTAATCTTTATACGAATCATAATTAGCGTTCAACAGTATATTAATTACTCAGTATGGCTGGTAAACGATCTAGACTTATCCTAATAAAATTGGAAACTCTTCATCGTAAAAGTAGGTTTGGACTGGGCGATACTGGCTGGACTAAGGTAGTTTCATGGGTTAATTTTGTAAAGGATTTTTCCCAACCATTACCAAACACTATGAAAGGGACAGTTGTGAAAAGCCGTGACTATTCTGTTGACAACAAATTAGTAATGTGAATCGGTAACAAGCTGAAAACTGAGTCAATTTTTGGTACATACGTACGTACATACATACATACATATATACATACACACACACACGCACGCACACACACACGCACGCACACACCCACACACCGAACACACGCACGCATACACGCACACACGCACACACGCACACACGCACACACGCACACACGCACACACGCACACACGCACACACGCACACACGCACACACGCACACACGCACACACGCACACACGCACACACGCACACACGCACACACGCACACACGCACAAACGCACACACGCACACACGCACACACGCATACATACATACATACATACATACATACATACGTTCATACGTTCATACGTTCATACGTGCTTACGTATGTACATGCGCGCATGCATTTATACATACATGCGTATGTACATGCGTGCGTATGTGTTTTCGTATGTACATGTGTACATGCACACATGCATGCATACATACATACATACATACTTGTGTACACACATACATGTATATACATGCACATACATATATATACATATATAGAAACCAGGCAGTACTTTCCGTTACAATGTATAAACTTAAATCGATTTATCAATACTATTATAGCTTCTGGTTTCACTCAGTCAGAAAAATACGATTTTTTTTTGCCTAGAAAAAAGGGGAGGAAAACTTCTCCGAAGGGTATACAAGGGTAGTGGTTGATGAACTGGGAATGGGATTTGTGTAGCAGCCAATGGCAGAGCTAAGGGAAAGGGGTAAAGGTAGTAGCCAATGGCAGAGCTAAGGGGTGTGTACTATTTTCTCAGCCATACATTTTTTCACACAATGCTCATTTATTTTTCTGTTTAATATCTCCCAGCTATCCGGGTGAGGGGTTTAACACTGAATTTTGTTGGTGAGTCCCGTTGTGGCTGGGATGTAACAGGAAAGGATTCTACTATACAACACCGTTCATCAGATACTTTTTTGGACCACAAGCTGGTAGTTATTCAATCAAAAGGTATGTGAGCAGCAGCATTGATAGTATCTATTTTAGCAAACATGTAATACCAGATGAGTAGATCTTGTAGTCACCCATATGTTTATTTGTCAATTTTAATATTTAATAGGAAAAAATCCCACGGTACTTGGCCAAGGACCACACACATATTCTTTCGACCTTACGGCTAGGAGGTAAGCATTTGTTGAACTGCTCAAGAATTCATATTTTTGCTTCACCTTGTCCAATGTAAATTTTTTCAGGAGTTGCCCTCTCTTGAGTAAGTCAATTATAAAAGCAACTAGTGCTGACTCGGCGCAGTTTTTCCTGAAAAAAAAATGTAAAAATATCAGGCAAGACCTGCCTTATGTTGGCATTGTACAGGTAGTTAGGTGACTGCAGAAAAATTTTTCACAACAAACTCAGAGCGACTTTATTATTTTTGGTAACGCCTATTTCTCCTACACAGGGACCAATGCGTGACCATATTTTGTGTAATATTTTGTGCTGGGGTTTAATATTGGTTAAAGTTCAGATTAGCATGATTCTATATAATCTGAGATAAAAAAATGGTGGCTGAAATTATACTTGTTGCATTGTTTTTCTTACAATTGCATGCTTTAATGTACTATCTGATAGTATGACGAAGCCACCATTTCCAGATAGCGCCTTTCATTTAGCATAGAAATATATATCTTCATAGGCGTCAATAGAAGTGTTTTGTTTTATTTGGTTTTCAATTATTTTCTAACTGGTTTTACACAAAGTGAAGTAATCGGAGTGTGGCCAACCGGTTTGTCACATGACCCTCGGGAACTAAATGCTTGAGTGACTACACTATAACTTAAAGAAAAAAATCCACTTTCAACAGCTCATAACTCACAGAATTGACAAGCAAAAGCTGCCAACAACCATTCATATAAACGCTCAAAATGTCTCCTAGCCCTCTGTGAAAAGCAAACAAGGCAATATGGTTTGAAGCAAAGTAATAAGGGCCAAAATCTTGTATGTTAACAAGATGAAGTAGATTCCATTAACACTTCAATTGTCACATTCACAAGTTTTGTTTATAAACTACCTTTTTTATAGCAGTCAACTTTCATAAAGTTTTTGATGAAATAATGGCGGACCAGTATAATTATTACTAATAACCAAAAGTTGATCATAACTACTAAACTTTGATTTATAATCTTGAAATAGTTTAAGTAATAATTAACACAGAAGCGATTCTCAAAAATATTTATTTTTTACAGGTGCATGTAAAATCAATTAATTTTTCTGAAGGTGACTATTATTTATCTGACATAATTTATACTTCACCTCAAAGGAGCCCATTAGAAAGATTTTATTCTGTCATCGGTATGAACAAAGGCCGAATAAAGTTAAGGTAAAGTAGATAACGAAGCAGATTAGGTTGAATAAACTTTTTGTATAATTTGCTGCTTATTTACATTGTCAGCAATGCACCAACGGCAACCACCAGTCAGAAAGAGTAAATACTGCACTTTTAACTATACTAGTTACCCGTATCTTTTGGGTTTGTTTAATTATTTTATTATTATTTCATTTTAGTTAATAATACAAGGTAGTGATGTAAAAGTGTACATTGTAGCGGTATAAGGCATATAATCTTTGGTATACACATCGGCAAACATCTCAATGCCCAATACTGCTCACCAAAGAATTATCTCCCCAATTAGAGCTGATTATTTGCTTATGGATGGCTCTAATGATGTTTAAAACCTTTAAACTAATTCTTCCTACAAAGTCCAGCCTAACATAACAAATACTTGCACTATGATGAAACCAAATATATTCACACGAAATTGATGCAAAGGTTTTTTCATTTCATTCAACATATATTGGAAACATGCATAGAAACTATTTCAGCCAATGGTGACTTGCAGAAACTTAAATGAAATTTGACTCCACAGTGGAGTGGTCTTTGTACAATACAACGCTGGAGACATGGATGACCACACTTTGATTACTCCACTTCGGTTTTACAGTGCTTAACGAAAGAACAATGGTACACCCAAACACCCACAAGAAATACATAAAGGGTTTTGGTAATATTTAATTTTTAGGGTTTAATTCTCAGCTGCACCAAACCTCATCTGCCATAATTCCCTTGGTACTCATCCTTACTTGCCATCCCTTGAAGTAAGCCTCACTCAGAACACTTTACATAACTGTTTGTTACCCAAAATAACAGCATTCCTACAGTACGATAGAGGAAGTGGAGAACATTAGTTTTTTACAATTTTTATCCCACCCTATTTGGACTTTTCTCCCAACGTTATACTGGTACAGTATCCACTCCCTGTCAAATTTTTATGCCAATAGAAGCCACAAAAACCATGTCTATGTACTTTAGCCAGTATTATAGCCTTTTACTTGGCTCAGGCTTTACAATTTTTGAGGTAGCCTACACTAAGGAGTTTTTCTGGTGAATTTTGCCAGACACCACATGATCACTATTTAACAAAGGTCCCCCCTGATAGTCTGCAGATATCAAGCATGCCTAGTCATGCAATCTAACCAGCCCAGTATTGATTGCAGTAAAACTAATGGCTGAAACAGCAACGAAATAACCATTTACTACTACCACCTGCCCTGTGTAAGTCTACACCTGCTCTGTGTAAGTCTATATTGGCCTGTACAAGTCTATACCGGCCCTGCATCACTCTATACTGGTCCTGAGTAGCTATGCCAGGCTGGCAGCAAGATGGCGGCCATAGTCTAAGAGACAAAACTTAGCCTAAGGACTTCCAGGGTCCATATCCAAGCTGTTACTATCCTCAAATGTTAAGATTTTAGAAACTAAGGCTTTAAAAGATCATGATCTCTAGGAGATCAAACCCAGCAACGATTACTGGCTAGATGAACATTAGCTCCACCTTTCACTTCTGGGCATCAGCTTTCTTAATTAATTTAAAAACTTTATTCTATTCGCTAGTATTTTCATTTTGATGAAGCTATACTCGCCGCATTGGTGATTCCTTCCTTCCATATACATTTATTGGTTGTACGTGCTTCTCCACTAGTAGCCCTAGTTGTAGTTTTCTGAAGATTTCTATAATTCCTGAGGTATTCTAATGATTAGCTGGTTTTGCAAAAAGAAATTGTGATCAACAACCGTTCTAGCACAATCTCCGTCCTACCATTTTTTTATATCTTGTACGCCAGACTGTAAACGTCGTGTTTCAAAAGTTGGTTTAAAATTTTTTTCTAATAAGCTTAGGCTCGGGCAGTTGTAAAAATTAAACTTGTAATAAGTAGTTGGTGGAATACTTGATAGGCTTTCCTTCCATAGACATTTTTATTTCTTTAAACATTAAATAAAGGGAGCCGTCATCCGCACAACTCTATTATCATTTGAACCGTTATTAGCAGTTCCATCATCGTTGACTGCGATAGCTTCGATTTTTAAAAATGGGTTGTAAATATTGGTTTAAAACTCATTGTTGCCGTGAAATTTATTTCTATCAGACTGTAAGGATCCAAACTATTAAAGAGAAAATAGTATACTTCAATCTCTCTACAGAAACTTTTGTATTTTTTGTCGCAAACACATCTAACGGAAGTCTCTGGTTAGATTGTTTAAACTAGCCATGCTTCACATGGTGATGCTGTGAAACAAAGTGTCTGATGAAGTTGAACACTTTGTACTGGCATGACAATTGTGAAGATTTACGTGCAGGTCTTTTCGGTTTGCTAGGTCCTCTCCCGTGAGTAGATACTTTTTTCCCTATTTTGACCCCATATGGTCGAACAGCGTTAAGAACGCCTCCAACAAGATTTCTGAGTTGCTCTGATTCCCTTTTTTTGGTGAGGAAATACATTGCGACCAACTTTTAGAATCTTTTTGCCGAGACTGGTTGCTCATTCTTGTAGTGGCAGTGTCACTGATTTGATTGTTGCTGAAAAATGTTACCGCTAGTTGGGCGATGTCCAAGTTTTGGTATTACTTCTTTTGTGTGGCACATTAAGCATCTTCTCTGCCCAGCAGTTTCCGGATTGTCTTCACTCCTTTTCATTTTTTATGTGCTTGCAACAAAGCTCAAGTTCCTTGTAAATATGTGTGTAAAACAGTATTGTAACAAAACTATTTTAATACATCACTGATTATTGTTCAGTTTCCTCTACTTTCATTGTTTTTTAGAACGTGCTTATTGAGGAGATTTTCTAATGCTTGTAATTCTTTCGCTAGCTAGCAGACATTTGAATCTGATGTAGTGTTACTCTTCCTATTGCAATGGACAATTATCATTTATCAATGGGCTAAGACATCCCACAACAAACTTAAACTTTTGGAAAGCCAAGGACTCGACCAACTGTTTCCCATCTTAATCTTGTCACCGTTGTTAATTAACATCATCATCATCAACATCATTGTCGTGATCAACACCATCGACATGTTCAGCAAAATTACTGAGATCACCTTGGCATAATCTCCAGATGCTGGTGTCAAATAAATTACTTTTAATTAGTGTCTTCATTTCTAAATTAAATTTAGTAGTAACAGAAGTTTGTGTCGAGAATAAAACATTTTTATCAGTAATTGTAAAATTAATGAATGGCGATGCTGAAAGTGACTTGAGATTTTTAAAAGGGATCCAGTTTTTGATTCGTTGTTTTCTCCCACTTTTTGC
This sequence comes from Cryptosula pallasiana, assembly GCA_945261195.1. Taxonomy (NCBI): domain Eukaryota; kingdom Metazoa; phylum Bryozoa; class Gymnolaemata; order Cheilostomatida; family Cryptosulidae; genus Cryptosula; species Cryptosula pallasiana. The sequence continues at coordinate 36,677,624 of OX183132.1, read as the reverse complement.
TTATATCATTAGAGTATTTTTGTATGTTCTGAACTTGCTCATATATTTTTTCATACACAAAAAAGTTGGGATGGTTTGCTGTTTCCTTCAAGGGGTTTAGCTTTTACCTGATATTTCCCATCGTTAGATCCTCCATTGAATGGTAATACAATGGAGCTGCATATCTTTGTTCAAGTCTTTGTTCACTCTTTCAGATTTTCTCTCTATTCCATCAACTCATTTTCTACTATTCCGAGTTTTAATTGATGCTCGTGACTATGGTTTTTGCCATTTAGTTTTTGCAATTTCTTCTTCTTCTTCTAAACTTTTCTGAGTCTATGGGAACAGCCCCTAATGTAATACTTTTGACTATTTCTACTATTGAGTAAAACAGACCAGAGCTAACTTTCTTGCTTATGATAGTTTATCCTTTTTTACTCAAGTCATTCAGAGCCAAAATTGCCACTCTGTTTCTCATCATTCATCTGGAGCTGTTCATCTTCGACCTGTTATAGTTTTTAGTAGTAAAAGTTAGAAGTACTCCTTTTCGAAGTACAGCTTTTGCAGCTTGTTTTGTTGATTTTCTGACTAGGATAGCAATGTTTTTTTTGCGGTTCACTGTACATGTAGTTGATTGAGCTGACATGACAATTATGGTATAGTTCAATTTATAATCCCTTCAGTGCACTCTATTAGGAGTTTTCTGCATTAGCTATTAGGGACTTTTGAATGGCACTAGATGCACCATTGAGCAACAACAGCGCAGCCAGATTTTTCTTTAACTTTTGGTACAAAGCTCTAATACATGTAATTGTATAGTTGTGTTAATTGTTCAATTACCAAAATAAATATGAGGTGTTCTAAAAAAGAACTTTATTTATACCTTTTTTACTTGGGTGTGTATAACATCATAGGATTGTTCAAGACAAAAATTCCTAATAGCCTGTATCGATCAGCCACTTGCTAAGTAGTGTCTGTATGCAAAAAAGTAAGGCATCATGGTCACTTGTTCAAAGGCTCCTGTCCCTACTTTGATCTTCCGGGAAAACATTGTTGAGCCAGATACATGATAGATGAAGCTTCCAAGGGGTTTAAAAGTAGTGACTATTAACAGAAGTTGTAAAATTTATTTTCAAAAAGCAGATTCTAAACAATCAAAGGGGCACTAATGTTCTAGTTATGACTATCCATTGTATACAAACATTGGCATCGACTTAGCCAGAAACTTTATCAATCACATCATCAATTATCAACCATCTGTTTTTTCCATCTCTACAAAAACTGGTAGTTATTTTGATCATCCTTGCGTGAACTATCACTCCTGATATCTCAATAATTTGTAGAGATACCTGCATCTTTCCAGAACCCATTGGTCTGGCAATATACTACTTGGAGTGATTTCTTTCAACAGTCCAAAGATTGTGGGAAGGGTCACTCTACCAAATGTAAAAGTTATGGCTAATGCATAGTTGATAAGCTACAAATGTGTGCAGATCAGAATAAAATGTTAGTTATAAGTTTGGGCAAGTCTGAGGACATTGCTTCGGAAGTAAAAAGAAATAAAACAGGCATTATTCTTCAGCAAAATCAAAGTATCGTAGTAGACTTTGGGGGCTGAAACCCACTAGCTGAGGTTGGTAGCGTGCTGCCACCAGTTGTTCGTTTTACCTGTTACAACAACAGGGTTGGTGATGTACCGAATGAATGCAAGATAGAGTATCTCCACTCTACAACCAGTAAGGAGCCCTAGGCTCAGACGTAAAACTCAATGCTGTTGAGTATCTATGCATTTATTCATCCAGAATGAAACGAGCTAGTAAAAGGTGCATTACAACTGATAACTTAGGGCAAAAGTTCTGCCTTTATAGGCGGTTTACACGAAGTGATTAGGCACTTTATTGAATCACATAACAAGATTACAATATGCACGAATGAATACAGATATATAAATAAGCAACAAATGAGATTAGTTATATGGAGCTAAAGGTAATTGGCGCCCTGTAGTGGTAGGTGGTGTTAGAGGTTATTACACCAATCACAGTCATTTCTACTTCCTGCATTTAGTCCTTAGCCTTTCTAGCTTCTGTACTCTGTCTTTCATTAGGTTTAGGGGTCGTTATCTCCGGTAGATGGCTCTCTGCTTCTCCCAGGTTACTTTTGGGTCCATAGTCTATAGTGACTCACTTCCTGCCGGCCCAGTGAGGTCGTCATAGCTCCACACAAGGTCGGTATTGCTCCATTCAGGGTTGGTATAGCTTCATACAGGGTCGGTATTGCTCCATACAGGGTAGGTACAGCTTTACACATAGTTTCGGTCAGTTCGGTGTAACTGTTTTCGGTCATTCTAGTCATCCGATGGCTAGTATAAGGATGCCAGAATGTGATAAAATGTGTGCGCAGACTTAATGAACATTAGAATCCACAACAGTATTACCAGCTATGGTGCCACTCGGTACATTGTTATTCTATACACATCACCAAATTACATGCATTGTACCCAGTCAACCAGTTTGGAAGACCAACATACCTAGTATTGCTGATGATTTGAAGCACTTTGATGCTGTGAGACTCCATTAAAGCAGTGTCAATAATAGCACCAACTAGTTGGAATACTACCATGAGCGAAAGTACTCACCATCATGTTGGCGATAATCATCACAATTTTGTGAGCAATTTTTATTTTTGTCTGCAACTAACCAAATCTGTTATGAGCAGTTGATTTAATTTTTTTCGGAGTGATTTTTAATTTTCAAGTGTAAGAATATATGACAATAAAAAGTGATTGAACTCAAAGGAGTAATCACTGTTGATCTTGCTAAGTTGTCCTGTCTACAAATCGATAAGTCTTAAAATAGCATTTAAAATTTCTAACACTATTGTAAATATAATCATAGCGAAAATTGTAACTATTACATCTAGTATAGTTTTCACTTGCTGTACTTGTTATAAATGAATAAGCTACACTCAAACGCATATTAGACCAGATTAAATCAAATTAAAGCACTTCTACCCAAAACTCAAACTAAACCCAACTTACCACTAAAAGTAAAACTCCAGAAAAAAAAACAGATAAAACTTTGGTCTATACCTTCAAATTCTCGTGCGAACGGGGTTCTGTATACTGTTAATTGTATCAAACCATTGTTGTAAACAAATGTACTCGAGGACTCTCAAATCCATTTACTCAAAGCTGTTAACTGGGCGGTAAACTGAAGCAAACTAGAAAGACAAATGACTTAAAAATTGCGCCACAAACCTCATTAAAAAGCCAAAATGGTTCTAACTGTCAATCAAATGACCATTAGACTTTCAAATCTTAAGTCCAACCAACCATCATCCAACTAGCCTGAGATTTTGCATAACTCTGTTCTCATTTCGTTATACACTCAAACATAAATACTTTTTTTAAGATTACTGGCTTCATACGAATATCCGCCTCTATTGTGCTTAAAAATCAATTGAGCACAAAACCTATGTGCCAGCAGTGAGGATGGATGACAAAGTACCAGTATACAAATGGTATCAATGTGCCTTGAGACAGGGATAAAAAGTATCTAGAGCAATCCATTTGTCAATGTTAAAGATCATAGAGGCATGAAGCTCAAACAGGCATTGCATGGAAGAGATCTGCTCCTAACACGCTGCTCATGGTAGTGCTATTGCATATACAAATTGGTGATTTGTATATTATAACAAACACAATATTTTTAAATAATGAACATATAGTTATATTCAAAGGCGTAATGCTTATCTCAAAATGCCTGCAACCAACTTTGGGTTAGAGAAAAAACATAGTTTACAGCCCTAAAAGTTACTACTAGTTTGTCGAAATTAATTTGGGAACTAATATATGCAATAATATCACCACAGCTTCTGCATTAGCAGAGTATTTTGATCTACAGTAGATACATGTAACTCAGTTATAAACTCAGCACTGTTTTCTTTTCGTGATATAACTATGTTGCTTTAAGTCAATTTTCCTTAGAAACACTAGATTATTTTTACAATTGTCTAAGTGGGAGTGCAGCTCCGTCTCTAATCACTTATTGGGGTTCTGAGGAAAGCCTTATGCTGTAGCATTAAAGCGCTATCATTTTTAAAATTGCACTTAGCTAGTCTGGGTCAAGGACCTTTTAATAGAGGCTCGAGTTAAAAGAGTCGGAGAACAAGTGTAAAAAGAGTCACACAGAGTTGGGATCATCTTTCTGTAGATGCTCGACACAGCAATCGCATCTGGGAAACCAGAGGCATCTGTGGTATAGTAGAGTTGTCTAGCTAGACTGATAGAGGCTAGTTGCAGTGACTTACCATTGACGCACACTATTTGCTCTATATCAAGTCAAGCTAGACTTTGTGTAGTTTTGCTCAGGTTCTATATCAGTACTGCTCAAGACATTGTACAGTATATGCTGATTGTTGTGTACATAATGAACCTGAAATTCTTCAACAATATTCTCGTATAATCAATCCATAATCATAATCTTGGTTTCAGAGACATCCCTTCCAGTTTATCTGGCAGTTATGGGACAATTTCCTACAAATTAGTTGCTATGATGGATCGCATTGGAACTCGTCCTGACAAGTGGAACTTCCCATAACCCTCTGGAATCCTCTAAAAACTCACTTGAGATCAAAAATGGTAGGTTAGCTTTTATTAAGCATTAAGAAATATGCAGCATAATTATTTTTTTATTCACAAATTATATCTCATTAGTAATGCATATGGAGAAATAGACATGTTTAACGGTCATCTCAAAAACTTGTAAGTCTGTCAGAAAATGCTACAAAGCAATCGCAACAAACTTGTTAAGTTTAGATACATTGAAACTATATACTTGACAAATCATTTTAATGTTGTTGTGCATATGAGATCTGGTTTTTGCACTATATTGTAATGGATTCCGGTCTGTTACCACGGACATCCACTAATCTTGAGTATTTTACCTCTCTCCAGAGGGGACACTGTGCTGACCGACAGTGACAACTGCGCAGGGCAACCGAATTACCCGGTAAGGCAAGAGCCCATGGCTCAGACAAACAGTACCGTGTAGTGTTTGTAATAATGGCTTTATTCTCTAAGCTGTCCTGAGGGTAATTATTCCTCTAGGGTTTAGCAATATAAGAGCCTATGCCATGGCAACATTGTAATGAATGCAAAGAGTAACAGTGTGTGCTCTCCTTTTATAGGAGAGCTGATAAGCACAAAACATATAACAATCAATACACAGGAAGCAGATTAGCCAATACAATTGATTATATAAATAACAAGCCAATCATCAATGCAGTATGGTTAATTAAGGGAGGTGCCAAGTGGCTAAGGGCGGAGTCCTTTCTCCTTATTGTCCAATGAGTAGTCCTGCAAGGCTCCCAGGCTGTATATAGAGTTGGGTCCATGGAGTTGGTAATCTAAGGGTAAGTACTTTCTGTTTTCGACCTTGACTAAGCTCCTACACACTTTTGAGGATCCTCATCTATGTCGGCCATCTTCTGTCGGCCCAGTACAGCTATACCGGGTTGGTAGGGGTCACTACCGACCCTGCAGCGGTCACTACCGGCCCTGCTCACTATGCCACCGGCACAGTAGGACTTTCTACCCAACAGCTGTTGACCGAACGCTGTGGGTAAAAGTCTAGCGCATTGTCTCGCAAGGTTCTAGAGTAAACGACCTGTTCACCACTAGTGTGCATCAAAATCTACCACAATATTTCATGTAAAGATCGGAACAAATAGAAACTATTTTTATTGTGTCACAATGCACTAGCTAGCCTTTTTTCTCAAAAAAGTTCTTTTCTGATCAGCATCGTACACACACACACACACAAATATATATAATACATAAATCAGTATGGCTGGCAAGAGGAAAATAAAAACATGGAGAAAAATGGAGGAAAATAAAAACAATCAAAGAGATAAATAATTAATTATTAATATTAGGTATTATTGTTAAAAGATGTTTTGTGATTTCTATATCTAGCTTTGAATTCCCCCTCAGTCAGGCCAACATATATTTCGACTTGATTATTAACTGTTACTGTTACCTGGTAAAGTTCTACACTTCTAACTTGGCAGTTTCTTACTAGAGGGCACTCAGCTCTATTCCTACAGTTGCATTTATTAACGATGGCATTGTTAGTATTATTCGAGATCTTATTATTTCACCTTAAATGGTGGCTTTAATACTGGGTATGCAACTGTAACTGCGTTTAACTGTGTTTTTATTAAAAATATGGCACAAGGGGTGTTTTTTGGAGAAGCACTGTTCAACCGCTTTAAGGAATTCATGCCCGATGTTGGTGGACACGTTAAGATCAGAAGGTGGGTTGTACCAGTTATTTACCAAAAGGCTTTGCATAAAAGCTAGTATAACTATAACCATTCTTGGTTTAGGGTTTGCAATGATTGACATATGTTTTAAAATAATTTTAAGACAAGTTTTATAGTTTTAAATTGCAATAGAATTGAAAAACTTTTTTGGCGTTCTTATTTACTCTGTAAAAAAACAAAGATAATATGTACCTCACTATGACTCATCAATAGTACCTCCTTATGACTCATCAATAGTACCTCACTATGACTCATCAATAGTACCTCACTATGACTCATCAATAGTACCTAACCATGACTCATCAATGGTACCTCACTATGACTCATCATTAGTACCTCACTATGACTCATCAATAGTACTTCTCTAGGACTCATCAATAGTACCTCACTATAACTCAACAATAGTACCTCACTATGGCTCATCAATAGTACCCCACTAGGACTCATCAATAGTACTTCTCTAGGACTCATCAATAGTCCCTCACTATAACTCATCAATATTACCTCACTATGACTCATCAATAGTACCTTACTATGACTCATCAATAGTACCTCACTATGACTCAACAATAGTACCTCACTATAACTCATCAATAGTACCTCACTATGGCTCATCAATAGCACCCCACTAGGACTCACCAATAGTACCTCACTATGACTCATCAATAGTACCTCACTATAACTCATCAATATTACCTCACTATGACTCATCAATAGTACCTTACTATGACTCATCAATAGTACCTCACTATGACTCAACAATAGTACCTCACTATAACTCATCAATAGTACCTCACTATGGCTCATCAATAGCACCCCACTAGGACTCACCAATAGTACCTCACTATGACTCATCAATAGCACCCCACTAGGACTCACCAATAGTATCTCACTATGACACATCAGTAGTACATCAATATGACTCATCAACAGTACCTCACTATGATTCCTCAATAGTACCTCACTATAACCAGAAGTTGATCATTGTTTTTAGTATAAAACTTCGAACTGTAAAGTTGTGACAGTTCAAATCATGATTAACATAAAAATAATAGTAATCTTTTTTACAGCTATCTGTGAAATTGATTATTATTTTAATATTAGCTTAAAACTTAGTTGCCATTATTCACATCATACAGCAGCTTGCTTTGTTGTCATCATAATTCACCATAATATTGATAAAATTCTAAGTTGCAAAGCTTCCCTTACAAAAAAAAATTCCACATTGCACTGTTAGTGAGCTGTTTTCCACAAAGGTTCCATTTTTTGCGAGCTCATTTTCCAGCGACTTTTAGCGGTTAGCTGCTTCTCCACTAACGTTGCCACTGGGCAAACTGCTGTCTGCTGGCACAACAAGACAGCCAGCCTCTCAAGGCCTGACAATGAACAGTCAACCTCTCTCCAGAGGTGACTCTCTGCCCGGATGGCATTTGCAACAAGTTGTAAAGGAGAACCCTCGACTTCATCAATTGTAATGAGCCCTCAGCTCAGACATACACTCAGCGCTTTTGAGTAGTATAAGCATTTTTTCTTGTAAGAATGAAAAGTAGCAACACAACAATGACATGTAATAAACTGTACTGAACTGAACAGAAGCTCTGCTTTTATAGGCAGAGTTACAGGAAGTGGCAGGAAGTGTTTCGCCTAGTTTGCCAAACACTCCAATCACACAACAGAAATACAGGAATCAACCAATAACAATCCATATAAGAATGCTAACCAATAAAAGATAGGTAAATAAGTTAAAGGAGACTGGTGCCCAGAAGTGAGGGGCGGGGTCTATGAGCATTCCAGCCAATAATAGTGTAATAGATTTGCACAGTGCAGCTATTCTCTCTTCAGCCTGTGATATTATTCCACATAAATATCTCTCTTATACTACATGCTAGATGGCTACGCTTGACTACACCCTAGAGTACAGCTGACCTGCCGCTCACACAGCCAAGCCTAAGGATGGATTCCCACCACTGGTAAACTGGCACATTAACACATATTTATATACACATTCATTTAGCATTAATGCGCCAGCCTATTGACTCATGTATTCTTTTGTGCCAGACTATGATTGCTTTTTTACACCTCATTGGGGGTATTCTTTCTATCCAATTGTATACATATATTTTCAACTGTTTACTTTTCCTTTAAATACCCTTGCATTCAGCCCAGCGGGCAGACTTGAAGTGGACATTGAGTAAGTAGTTAGAGTGTGAAGTAACCGTCGTGTAGCAAGCGAACTATTTTGGCCAGTTATATGTTGAGTCTTCACTCGACCCTTGCTGTCAGTTGCTACCGTTCTCGTTGTTATTTACTTTGTGTCAACCTTTCAGTTTTGTGCGTCAAATTAGACATTGTTTGCTTTCGTTGGTAATAATAAACCATTGTGACCTATAACTCTGTGATATCTGTGAGGCCGGTTGCCTGAACACAGTTGTGTCTGCTATACAGCAGCATCCGGTTGTATCTAGTGCCAGATAAACCACACGGCACCGTACTGCCTTGCAGTGGCACCCTTAGTACCGTGCAGCTAAAAGCCGGAAAGTATAGCCCTCCTTGTATTGCCAATAACAGTTCTATCCAGTGACAGAGAAAACCATTACATTGGTGGCAGCGGTGGGATCATTCTTGTTCTCAATCCGGCAAAGCAAGATGAGAAAGCTAATTGCCAAACTCATCAATTACTCTTCCCCCTTGCCCCGAGTATTGGTGCCCCCTCTCTCCTTAACAGTGACCAGTGGATCACCCCCCTACCACCCCACGGATACTGTTTCCCCCTTCCACCAGCATCCTCCTACGGCATAGAGCGAGTGCGGCCCCATTACACTATATGGAGGAGCGGACGTCACTTCCTACCTCACCTCCTTGTAGTGCCAGTAACGGTTCTATCCAGTGATGGAGAAAACCATTACAATAGCATGGCATTCCTCTCTTCAACAGTTCTTGGTCTTTTAGGGCCCTTGATCCTGGTTATTTCCACTTCTGAGGAGAGGGTATTAATCACTTTGATTTGGGTCCTGGAGGTCGTAGGCTATGTTTATTTCCTCAGGCTATGTCAGCCATATTGTTGGCGGCCTGGGATAGCTACCCAAAGCCGGGGTAGAAATTACCTTGGGCAGGTATAGTAAAATAATGAGTTTATTGTTTGTATAAGGAACTAGGTTTACTTACTAATAATACCGGACCTGTTAATTACTCAAATGAGGCATGCCTGATGCCTGCAGGCTATCAGGGGGGCCTTAGAAGCACTGGTCACATGTGGTGACAGGTAAAATCCACTACAATATTGTGACAGTGTTCACGCTAAAACCGAAAAAGCCAAAAAAATAATTGATATTACTGATAGAACAAAAACTATATTTAAACAAATTTAAAAGTATTCATGCATAAATTGCTGCAAAAATTCTTCTCTTGTGTGCACCATACAGTGAGTACGTAATTGAAAACTATTTCAGCCAATGACGGCTTATATGAGCTTTTGTGAAGTTTGGCTCCAGTGGAATTGTCCTTATATAAAATTGCGCTGGAAACGGCTGACCAAATTTTGATTACTTAAATATGTCAATTTCATGGGCAGGGATTGATTTTAGCAAGTAAACATTATGTTTATTAGCTGGAATGTAGTAAATTAATTGATGATCAAAGTCAGTGGGCTAGGATTCCGCCCACAGCCATCGCAAGGGTGCTGTACGAGTGGAATACTTTACTGTGCCAGTGGTACAGCATGCAGTGACCGTATTGACCCCTGCAAGGCCGTTAGTGACCCCTGACCAACCTGGTATTGTGATACTGGACTAGTACATTATGGCCGCATTAGTTGAAGATCCCCCAAGCTATCTATAAACTTGTCTTAAACTTGGAGACGGAAGTACCCCTCCTCGTAGTACCAGATGTTTCGACCACAAACTAGATATAGCCTCGGAACCCTGCAAGGCCTGCCATTAGACAATGGAGATAGGACTCGGCCCTTTAGTCACTTGGCACCATTAACCTTTAACTCTGTTTTAATTGCATGATTTGCTCGTTATTTATATGCTTATTATGATTGGTCAGTTTACTTTCTGCGCATGTAATCTTATGTCTTATGCAAATAACTTCCTGCCAGCCTGCCTATTTAATGGCTGGCAACTTTGTACCTCATTAAATTCATTCATTGTGTCTTGGCCAATCACCCTAATGAATACCCACCCTAAGACTTTGGTTACTAATGAATAAAGCCATTATTCAAACAGCACTCTGTGTGGATTGTCTGAGCTGTGGGCTCTGTGCTTGCCAACTATCCGGCAGTAACTATCATAGTTGTCACTGTTATACCGGCACAGAGTCCACTCTGGAGAGAGGTAAAATGTTTGAGATTAGTAGAATTTCCGGATAACCAGACCGAAATCCATGAAAGTAGAGAAAAGCGACCAACCTGTGCAAAAAACTTATCACTGGGGAATCCCAAAAAAATTATTGCGAGCTTATATGAAAAAATTGGAAAAAATTTGGAAATCTCCGTAAATAATTGGGGTTTCCCCACCGTTTGAAAACTTTCTTAGGCCGCGCGTTTTTCTCTAGTATTAACTC